>UCOL01002344.1:0-26395 GCA_900474335.1 Ormyrus nitidulus
CGACGTCTCGAGGAGCCAGACGCTACGGTGCCGGGCAATCACTGGGAGTTGCCGCGTAGTGCAACTCGCCCTGGAACGGGTCGCGTATAGTCCTCACGCGGACACCGTTCCCACCAAAAACCCAAAGCTGCCTCGAGGCCACACACACACTCACACACCGCTGCGATACGTACGCCGACGCGTTTTCCCGGCGAGTTCCGCTCGCAATTCCGCGGATAGAAAAATTAGAAAAAAAAGGGAAAAGAGATTAAACGAACTGAACGAAGCGACTTCACGAACGATTATAACGACGGTAGAGAGAGACTCAGTTTATTGCCAGGAGCGGTCACACGTGTTCTTGCGTGGATGGTCCTGTCAAAAGTGACAGCCGAACTCGCGCTCTCGTCGCTCATCGCGCGCGCGGAAGTCAACGGTCGCGCGCGAAAACCCGGTGGCGGCACTCGCATCCGCGCGGGAAAAGAAAAGAAGGGGGAAAATTAAGATGTAAAATTAGCGCGAACAGGGTTCTTGGAATGACTGGCGGCGGAAAGAGGTACTAACTCCCTAAAAATGCATAATGAATAAGTGAGATTAATCCGTATGCACTTATTCTACGTTAAAAGCCGTAAGGATATTTGTATATATATATATGAAGCTGTGTTTCGGGGAAACCGGATCGATTAATGAAGTTGTACGTAGATGGATCTATTTTGTAATTATAAATGCTTTAAAGCAGCTTTCAGTTTTTGTTTTATTCGAAATAACAGAATCTATTTTTGCATAAATTTAATCTTATGTAAACTTTCTTGTGGTCTCTTAAGCGTTTCTTAAACGTTGCAGTGAAATAAATCGAAATCGAAGTTAAATATCGTAAACTTTCGGCAAGTCATATGAAACTTTCGCGTGCAATTCCTCATTAGTAAATAAAACTTGTTTATACGAAGTTCTGCATTAATTACTCCGACACGCGGTAAAGTACAACTAAAAAGACAGACTTGCAGACTTCCAAAACTCGTCACCCCGACATAAGATCCAATTCAACCGGCAGCGAGAAAGCAAAATTTAATAAAGCAAACGCGCCGCCGCCCATCTCGAATTGTTTATTCGCCTCCGCATTTTTCTAAGCTCGCCGCGCGCCGCGATATCCCATTATTCGAATCACTGCACAATACGCGCGATACGCTCTCGCTCTTTAACGGTTACTCGTTTATTTCATTCCGCATTCCACGTGCGTACACACCGATAAATCCATATCCTCTCGGGCGCGCCGAGCCCCGACGTGCAAACATTTTGCACGTGATCCGAGCTGCCGGGAGAGAGAGAGAATCCACCTTCTCTCTCTCTCTCTCTCTCTCTCTCCTCTTTTCTCCCCGGTTATCCTATTTCCACCTAACGAAGCCTCCCTCCGGGGAGTCCGCGTAACGGAGGAGCGCGCAGATAAAGCTCTCGCTCGCTTCCGGAATCGCCTAAGACTCTCTCTCTCCCAGCCGTGTGTATGCATAAGCTAAATCCGTCTTGACGCGGATTTTATTTTCCGGCGACGTATCCCTTCGGCTGACGCGGTGTGCGCCTTCCGCTTTTTTGCGTGCAGCCTGGACGTGCTCGTGTCGCGCGGGATGGTCTTAATGTATTGATATTTTCGGCGTACTTAGCGGGTGTTTGCTTTCGATGATGAGGACAGATCGGGGAGGGATATTTTTAAATTGCGATTTATTAGCAGTCGAGCAGGGAATTCACGGCGTGTCTTCTCTCGACGGAACGTTGTATCGGTGGGGGACTTTGGCCGTTCGAGTATCGACTGAATCGTGCCTCTTTAATACCGTCGTCCATTTCCCAATTTCGCGACCCCAATAAACTGCGGAATAATTCATTCCTCCGGCGGCGATACTTTCCGCGGCCCAAGCAGCTTCCATTATTAGAGCGGGAGAGCAGCTCCGTCGACGTTTGTACATTATTATCTATTAATTAAAGGGGCCGCGCGCCGCTGAGACTTCGCATTTCGAATTCTCAAATTGTCGGCCGCGTCGGTGTGTGTATGCTATTATTATTCCCGCCGGCGGGCTCGCAACGCACCGCTACTTCACCCCCTAACGAGATAAAGAGTCGTATTGGCAATCGGGTATACGCTTATGCTTGCCGGCGGTTTTGCACGTACGGCGCGCTCAGTGTGTGTGTGTGTGTGTGTGTGTGTGCAGTGTGCTTTCGTTTGAAGTAGCCGCTGCTCTGCGGCCAAGATTGCCGACCAGTGGCGATCTGATTTCACCCGCAGCCCCATTAACTGCTCGCGCTTTCTCTGCGCTCTCTCTCTCTCTCTCTCTCTTGCTCTCGGCTAAAGGTCTAACGAATTCTCGTTCCTCTCGTTTTCCGGAGGGAGAGAGGAGCCTGCAGACCCTCTCTTTCGCGCTGAATGTCAGTTATTACGACTGGGGAAGGTGGGATGAGAGAGCGGTCTTGTGCATCTGTTCCATTACTCACTAGCGGTTTTTGCTGCCGGGTTTGATTGCTTTTCACGAGCGCGAGGGAAGTGATCAAGTAAAGAGTGCAATAATAACTTGAAATTGTTGCTTTTATTTTTTTCAACTTTTTAGCATTTATTGAGTCAAGATGACAATGTCGAATATCAAATTTTAAATAATTAAATGAGCGCTGGAAGTCTGATTAAAATTTTACCTTTCGATTATTTTTTGTAAAAAATTTCGTATAAAGCGAAAATTGACGAGAGAAAAATTCAGTGATTTTCCATGTGATCGTTTGTTCTTTTTGAAAAGTATAGACATGTATAAGACATCGACATTTATAAAAGCTCTATTTCATAAAATATTCATTAGAAAAAACCAAAAAGTCTCAAGATCCGTATCCCTGCCGAGACGCAAATCCAAACTCTCGCAACAGAGGGAAGCAGCCCAGCATAAGAAGAGTGTCAAACAGCAGAGTGATGGACGCCTTCTTAGCGCCTCGACGCAGAGGAGGGAGATCTCCTTGGAAAAGAAGTCCCCCTCCTCGGCGCCGACTCTTCCCTCGGCCGTGAAAAAAAGCTTAATCTCCCTCGACGTGCAGACTTTCGTTCTTGTAAGGCGCAACGCAGGCTGATGCGATACGTGAGTGGCTGCAGCGACATTTACAACTTTGCGCTGTACGCGAAGTTCCGGCAAGTAGGCGCTGACGACACGGAGGCGCCCCTCCTCCTCCTCTCTCTGTCTCTCAATTCGTCCCAGTGGTGCTATCATAGAGCATAACCTCTTCGGAGCTATAAAACATCCTAGACGGGTCGCATATGTCGCCTGCGAACGCAATTGCGCGTCACTGGTGAATGTTCGCGACAGTAATGAGTCTATTTTGTTATACCTTTGAGGCATTGCGCCATTTGCGCGCCCAAGGTTTTTAGTTGCAAAAAGGGACTGTATACCTTGAAGCAAGTTGAATTGCCAATTTTGTATACGCTTCTGCATTTTGTTTACGGAGATTGTGAGATGTTGCTAATTGAAGCAAAAAAGAATATTTTCTTGGTAGCAGTACAAACGAATGAAACATGTATTAGACGAATATTTACTTGCAAAAAGCAGGAAAGCCCCGTTAAGCCTTTGAGAGCGTTACAATTGTTTTGTCAAACGTTCCCCTTGGCAAATTATCTCGGAATCTTGAAAACTCAAACAAATATCGCAGCGGGTCGCAATTGCCAGAGGAGCGAGACTAACTAACAGCCTTGGCTCACTGCGCACTTTGTTAGCCCACCTTTTCCCGCAGCCTCGCGCCAGTTTATTACGCCCCTTTCAATTTAACCCCGAACTCGCATGCACCCAAGTAAGCAAATATTAAGCAAAGAAACGTTTAAAATGCACGTTCGTTTGTTCCTCGCTCCTTTATGTAATTAGTGAAGTTTGAGAAATTTATGAGAATGCAGAGGTGTCGTTAATAATTAATAGTGGCATTTGGCGTTGTTCTAAAAAAGAAAGGAAATTAAAAAAAATAATAATAAGTGCTCCAGATGTCGCGGCAAAAAAATAGCACTTGATTTATGAATCCAGAGGTGGACAGGCTTTTGTGTGAGTGTGTAGATTGAACTGACTTTCATAAAGTTCAGTAAAGACGCTGCAGTCGACGAATGAGAGATTTTAAGTCCCAGTATTACTCCTACAGTTCGTGAGAAGCAACTGAATTTCGAGCTGCGGAATTTCTTGGATGCTGTGTGCTGAAAAAAAAAGTTAATTGCTTTTTATTGCGATGTATATATACGTGGGACTCCCCTGTAATTCCATTGTACTAATTATAAAAATTCAATATCAAGAATTCTCGTTAATCCCATTAAGTATCCGAGGGGATCGTTTTTTAAGTCATTTGCAGCTTGTGGTTATTTTCAGGAGTACGTTCTTGAAAATAGTGTTAAGAAAATTTTAAGTTATTGTTCTTTTCATTTCGTATAGCCGGAATACCAGCTAAAACAAGGTAAAGCTTTTAAAGTAATAATCTACTTAGGATTCAAAGATGTATTGTTCTTGTGTACTAGTTAATTTATCTCTTTGAAAATTATGAACATTACTAACATTTTGAAAGGCTATTTATCACTTATTTAGTTCTATACTAATAAAATACGTTATCAAGATAAATGAAACAATTTTTTTATCAAATATTATCTTTAATAAAAACTTATCATTGATAAGAAACTATATATTTTTTAAATTTTGTGTGGTGTGTTTTCAAATTTAAACGAATTCATTAGAAATATTTGATATACAAATTAGATACTTTAGTAAAAAAAAAGTTATATTACTCATCGCAGTGGCACAAACTAAGGCAGCAACTTTATCCAATTAATTCTCTTAAGGAAGTCACCCATCTTTGCTTGACAAACATTATCAGCTCCTCTTAATCTTTACTCGCTATTTCGAGGGTAAACTCGCGCAGTTAAATGTAAAATATCTTTATTTACAAAATTCCAAGTATGGAAGAAACTTAGCAAACATCGTTAATTTCTAATATTCTTAAAAATACCGTCCTCCTCCAAAGAAGCACTGATGATTTGCTCAATTTACTTTATTAAACCGCATCTTACATTCGCAGATTCAGCCGCCGCTGACGAAAAGTTCCCGTATCTATTTATTCTCGTGAATTCTCCGAACGGCAATGCCATCTTTTTAACCCGTGGAAAAGCAGGAGAGAGTAAACAATGGAGAAAGGGGGCCGACAATAAAGAAAGGTGGGAGAGAAAGCCGGAGCGTGTATACACGTCGAGCTGAGATTCGTTGCAAAATAATACAAGTGTCGGGTGCGCGCTGCTGATTGCGCAAGGAGAAATTCAATTTTGCTGCGCCATCCAGTAGAATCTCCCCTGATGTGGTCAGGCAGCTCACGAGAAACTCCGTTTCACGAGAATTCAAGGACTTTAGCGCAAATAAATGAGGATATTGACACGATTTTTTCAATGCGACGCAATAAGAGATTGGCCTTTTATTCCTTCCCTATAAATGAAATTACAGGGTCGGGTAAAATAACAAATAACATCGAATTTTACGTGGAAACGAAGAGGGTGGATTTGATCTCTTTATTTGAATATTGTGTTATTAATACTATTTATATAAATAATGTTTATAACATTATTTAAAATTTTTTACTGCTAGAAACATGATTTAAGGATTCACATAATTAATTAAATTAAAATGTAACCATCAGCGAATAAAATTAGGTTTAATTAAGGAATATACAATCATTCAAAATTTTTAAAATACTTTTTAAAATATTATAATTGCAATTTAAAGACAATGATAAATATTACTCCATTTCTAGGAAATAAGCCATCATGTTTTAAATAAAGCTTCACTAAGAACTCTTGCAAAAAAGTGAATTTTTGATTATAGAGCTGTATTCTAAGATCAACAAACAAAGTTCCATTAAACGAATAAAAATTTTGTACATTAATTAGCATTTTCCTGTGATTCAACATTATCAATTTTCCTATGATTCAACATTTCGCTAAAAAAGTATAAACTACTTCGGATTGCTGTTTAAACTCGTTAAAAGTTATGTGGCTTCGTCGATCCGTAAAGCCGAATGTTGCACAAAAGAAGAAAAAAAGAAAAAAAAACGGAAACAAGAGCCGTTAAAAAAGGAAGAAATTAATGCAAGGAATCGATCGTTTTCTATTCCCATTAATCGTCTATTGCATCCAAAACTTACCTTACGCGAGACTGGGATGCCATAAATTACGAATTCCGACGATAAAGTTCGGTCGCTTGTGGTGGCCGAGTGTAATTGCCGGAGTGCTCGTAAAGCACTCGCGCAGTACTCTCTTGTAATGCGTCTTGGCCCTTTTTTACGAATTTTTTATTGCGCCTCATACATTTTCGCCAATTACCCCGGAAAATTGATTTCGGCTGCTTTTTCGAATTTCGGGAATTGCGAAAATTCTGCGTGGGTTGCACAAGACGTAAATTCTCTGGATTAAAAAACGCGGCCGCAATTATTGTTTCGAGTACTGAAAGAAGTGCAATAATGAAGAAAGGTTATTATTTGGAAAGTAATTTAAAAAATATGCATTTATTGCTAATACGATAATTAATTGATGTACCAACGTTTACCTGAGTCTTTGTGAAAGATTCATCTATTGTTAAACTGATTCTATTTATTTTAGTTATTTATATAATAAAGAAATAAAAGATAAACTCGGTATCCATTAATTTAATGATATAGTAAATATTAATTTATCTAAAAGCATCGTACTATATAAAGCATTTAGAAAATGAGGTTAGACGTAAATTGTAAAATGTTCATTATCTGTAATTGATAATTAGTACTCGATCTGTAAATTATCACATACATTATATACTTTAATAATTAAAAATTATTCCAATTATGATAGAAAACCAATTAAGCTAAAGTGCAGGCTTGTAACTTGTTTATGAAAATAAGTATTTGAGTGTCATTACTGTAGCATATTAATTAATGAAGCTGAAAATCAAGAAAATAAGTCTCAATTGCATTTAAAACTAAAGTTTTAGAAATAACGAAGAAACTAGTCTCCTTTTAAGAAACTACAGAGAATTGTGCAGTCAGTATATTTCATAAGCAAAACAGAACTTGGAATTATTTCGGGAATTTCACTCAGTTTTCTCCGTTTAAAGCGTCTTTCGAGAAATAACCTCGGCACGCACAGCTTCAACTTTCCGGACATATTAAACGCTTCGGAAAATATCCGAAAATCTCGAAAGCAAAATTAAATCCATAAACTCCCCGCCCCGTATTTTTCCGACGCCGTTTCCCCGAGAATTTCATAAACAACATCCCTTTCTTTTTCCCGCGGGCAACTCGCGCGAATTTCCACGCGGCAATTATATTCGAAGCCGTGGCGAGGTACGAAATTTCTTAATTCCCATTACCCCCCCGGGAGGGCGGCGCACAGCCTCGGGTCGTTGGCAAGTTTCAAATAGCGTCGGGCTTATAACGGCTGCCTGTCAAAACAATGTCATTTCTCACGCCGTTACGCGCGGCCCATTTAAGGAGTGCGCGCGCCAACGCCGCAGCCCGCAATCCGTTTGCCGCCGCCGCCGCCGCCTCCCCCTCACCTCCCGCCCGCCCACAGCCCTCTCTTGCTCTTTCTCGCTCCTTTCTCTCACTCGACATCACTCGAGTTTCCGGCTGCACTTTGCACTCGCTGGAAATCAAATAAAACAATTCGCATTTTCCACGGTATTAACGGACTTTCCACGAAGTGCTCTGCCTTGGCCCGTTAAAGCTCTTATTATTTTACACGCTTATAACGCACTTTGGTTTAAGCGACGGAGTTGCACGCGTATATATATGTATATGGAAGGGAGTTGGGTCACTTTTGAGATTCAATTATTTTTATTATTTTGAATTGTCGGGAGCGCCGGGAAGCTGATTTTTCTGTACCTTATGCTCTGCTGGCTTGAACTCCTGACCGGCTTTTCTATTTTCTTTTAGACTTTAAAATGCTGCCTCGTATGGGGGGAATTTCGTAATAGTTGGAAAAGGCAGTTAACAATGTTTCAAACGTATTGGAATTGAATTTATTGTATTTTATAATTGTTAAACTTTTTAGAAACTTATTTTGAGTTTGAGAAGTACATTTTTGATTAATTATGCATATTTGTGAATTTCAATCTTACGAAAACTTAATTTATATGGCATTGATGAAATAAAAATACTTCATAATAACAGTAATTTCTCACGAAATAAAATGAACGGAAAATGTAAATAAGTAGATAAAGTCTGCGTTTGGTAAGACAGTCCTTTAGCTGTACGTCCGCAGTTCACTACGCAAGCAATCTCAAGCTCGCTTAATATCAACATGAAATTTAATTAATCATCCACATTATTTGCTCAAACAAATCCCAAGAATCCAGGCCTTTTCCCACCAATGGCGAATGCCGATGGTTTAAGCGCTCGCAGTCATCCTTAAGCCTTAAATAAACTCGTTAAATCCGCGCCATCCGTCCCAATTACTTTCTGATCTAATTCCAAGGCCCCCTTTAACTTTAGTCCGCTCGCGTGATTTATCATTAAAAGCGCTAATGGTCTTGCCTGAACTTGTTTATTTGGAGGGTCATGCGCGAGGCAGAGGAGAGAGAGCCTCTGCCCGGCAACGGATTCGAGATCAAAACACACTCGCGACTGCCGTGCGGAGCGGGGAGGGGGAGAGAGGGAGGGCGAAGGGGTAGCCAGAGAGCAAGAGATAGAGCAAATTGAAATAGGACTTTAATCTGCAATTTAAGTTTGTCGAGCGTCTCTTGCACACAGGCGTGGCGGCATGGTTCTGCCTTCCCATTCCTCTTCCCGCGCCCCGTTCCTGTGTGTATTGATTTTGCAGCCGGCCTCGCGATGCTCGTTTACTCTTGCAAATGCCAGAGTGCATCGGAGAGAGAGAGAGAGAGAAACAAGAGGGAACTCGGCGATGATGACAGTCACTACTTCCGACGAATTTCTCTTGTCTTCCTAACTGCCAAGAGTGGAAGCGGGGCAACTGATTCTTTAGACTCGGAATCGTGAACTCTCGAATTATATTAATGGGGATTTCTTATTAGCGAGAGCAAAATTTGTTTATAACAGGATTTCAGAAACCAGACGATTTGTCAAAGATTAATGTACTGTGATTCTTAAAAGAGAATGAATTTAAACAATTGTGACTGTTTAATGTACTCTTACAGTTATCTTATATGTAGCAAAACCACGATTCATCCCTGTGACAAAATATTTACCAAACCCAGAGTATTGGCTCCTAAACATTCCTCTCGCTAATTGTCCGCATCGATATACGAAAGCAGCGCCGCTCAGAGGCGCTTACATATTATAAAAAAAAATCCGAGGGCTTATTCCAGCATAACCGCTTTGTGTATAAGCAGGTTGAGCTCTCCAGGCGGTCCTCTCTCTCTCCCCGTAAATTTCGGCCAATTTCTAAAGGATCAATTCAAATCGTTAATTGGAAACGCTTATCGGCATTCGGCCACGCTGGGCTATGCGGCCGGCAAGAACACGATCGAACGAATGCAACGGTCGAGGAGCCACACAGCCAGCCGGGCAGACAGCGAGAGGAACCTCGTCGCTGCCGGGGCGACGGGGGGGCGGCGGGGGGATCTAATCAAAGGATTCTGGGCAACACGACGCCTCCGCCGCTGTCGGTCCGCCGTGCGGCTTGCCCAATCTGCGATGCTTCATTAGCACTCGATTAATTGACATGCGAACGCTCGGCGCCCGCTGCGGCCCTTTGCCTCGCCGACGAGTTATGCGAATATATCCTGCAAATATTGCCCGCGCTGGATTGTTTTAAGGGATTGCGACGTGGATTGCGGGTGGAGGCGGGGCTCATTTTCCGGGATTGCGAGGTGGCAGATTGGTGAATTTTGGTTGCGGCAAAACTGCATTTTATTCATTATCGTAATGTTATTATTTGTAAAATTAAATACGCATGAAGCTGCAGCTGTTAGAAGTATTCAAAAAATAGAAAAAAATTTTAAATGTAATTGTGTAATTGTATATTGCTTGATTGTCGACTGTTCAGTGTGCTTTCGGGAGGTAATGAATTATAAATCAATTACCGCTTTTCCCGAGCTTGTAAATAATGTTGTATATTCATTAAGCATCTCGTCGAGTTTTCCGGATGTTTCCTCCTGAGGGAGGAAGCAGGCACGAGATCTTTAATATTGATCAACTTACGACTTATAACGTGAATTCTCCAAAGTGATTAAAGCCCTATTCGACCAGACAGCGCGTAAAACTTTAATCCATTGATTTTCCACCGTAAAAACATTCCCACGGCTTATTTTAACGAAATGGAAACGAGAAGCGCTTTAAAAAATTTTCGGAGCAGCGCGCAAAAAATACCGGCACCGCGTCGATAAAGATTTTAACGAAACGACTTATCGCTCGCTCGATAATTGCGCGAGCGAATTTCACCGGTTCAATTTTCGGAGGGTAGTCGACAAAAGCATACTGTTGTGTGTGGGTTTAACTCGTTACCGTACAATCAACAGCTAGTTGAATTACTGGCAGCATCTCCATTCGGCAAATAAAGATTATTTCGCTAGTTATAGAATCTGAGCTTTCGATATATGGGATATGTTCAATATTAGTTGGAAATTTCGGGAGTTCGTAAATTGACTGGAAACGGTTGAAGTTGAATCGCTTAAGTGGGATTAATGAATCGAATAAAGATCTGTTTGCTGCAAAAATTGAAATGTTGTTTTAAAATGTAATGATAAGAAGATTATCGGTTTAATTATTCGAAATTATGTAATCAGGCTGGACTCCATACATATTTGATAAAAGAATGTTTTTACATTTAATAAGTTAGAATGGTTCAAACTTTATTAGAGCGAACATAAATGTAATATAATATCGTTAAATTTGAATGCCATTAAATAAAAGATTAGAGTAAATAAATCAAAATGTAATTGCATTTCAACATGTACACAAATGACATGATTCATATTAAACGATGATTTAATTGTTATTATACGTAATTAAGCCTTCTAAAAATGATTAAAATATACTCTATTCAGATTACAAAACAGTTTAGACAATTATTTAAATAATAACAAAGGGATAAAATAAAATTATATACGCCCTTTGTTAAACTTCAACTAAGTACGTGCTTATTCGAACGCAATTGTTGTAGCGGACTTGAAGAACTCATTCCAACAACAAATTTAGCCTCCGTGAAGCTCGCTATTCCGAACAGGCAGCAGCCATAAGCGGTTTAAGAACTTCCCGGCTAATTACAGAGCCGAAACCCGGAGGTCAGCCATACACGCGCCGGAGCTCTCCTCTCTTCGAATTCATTGGAAAAAGGCCAGCGGCCACGAGGAAGCCCCGAACAAGTTAACTATCTCAAATTCTTCTATTATAAAGTATAATACTTTCCGGAGTCCTAACTTTTTGCGGTGCAGAACGTTTATCGATATTGAATATTGTTAAACGGTCTTTTTTGGTCGTTAAACCAGGAGCAGTATATCAAGGCAGTTGAATTTTTGTGATATTCAGAAATATTATAAATCTGTTAGTGACAAGGTTAGAGGGTAAAACAGAAATAAGTTTGTCTAAAAAAGAAGACAACAACCCTGTTGGAAGTTTTCACCATTATTTCATCAGTATTTGACCAATTGTTTTAAAATTGTCCTAATTTTTTACCAAAAATCCTGTTAATCAATTTTAGCTAAAATCGGCTCCATTTAAAATACACGTAAACCAGCCCAAATATTTGAAAATCCCGACTTACCGCCAGGTCTTCGATAAACTAATCTGTTCCTGAATTTTTTACATAAAAACTTCAATTCCAGTGTTAATTATTTCAGCGCTCTTAAGAAAATTGCTCAAGCTATTGGAAAAGTAGCTGAATCCGCTGAAACCATCGGCGAAGGCTGAACTGCGTAAAACTTTTGTTTTCTCGAGAAGCTCGGAGAGGAAAAACTGATTTCAGATGCTAGTATATATATAAAGCGCGAGTGTATATATATTGTGGAGTCCCAGGGGACGAAACATACTTTTGCGGCATCGGACTTTAGGGTATCTTTCGCCAATACGCCGCAATTTGCTTAACACTCGAGCAGGAAAAAGTGTAGTGGAAGAAGAAACAGGGAAAAATTAAACTACTCTTTCGGCGAGCAAACTACATTTAATTTGGAATTAAAATATGGTCTCTGTTTTGATTCCAAATGATGTTTAGGCTTTTCAGCGAAGAAATAAAATCAAGCGGTGTATTGGCAGTCTTTGTGCTTTGGATAAACAATGGTTTATATGGGAAATGGCGTGTAACAAATTTTTGTTTTTATTTTTCATCTAAAGTTGATCACAAAACGTTTGAAATAAAACGTATTTTTCAAATCAATGAGGTGTTCCGATCGGAGCCTTTTTGTTTTCATGGGGATTAAAGATGCTTTATACTCGAAAACTGCAGTGTACTATATAAATAACTATATATAGAATACTATATATAAAAGTTGTGTTAAAACACTGCGGATATAAGCACACAGTGTACGTTACTAAATGGGATTCTTTTATCTTTGATACGAAACGATAGAATTGAAAAATACTATTCGAAACATCATTGATGTGAAATATTTATTTTCGAAAATCTAGCGGCAAAAAGCCGTATTTATGAAACAAGTTTCAAAACGTATAAAATAAACTAATGGTTGCTTTTATACATAATGAATACAATATATGCTTTAGAATTTTATTAAATATTAAGAGACCAGTTCGTTAAGCAAAAATAAGGTTATTAAAAAATAAACGTAAGCACATTCTTCTGAATTAGCATCTAATTACTCCTTAAAAAACACGTAAAAAGATTCGTCAAAATCCCCAGAACCGTAAATGAATTTCGCAAATTTTCAGTCGATCCCGTTTCCATCGGCAGCAGCCGATTTTCCATAAAATCCCGCACAACCAACAATCCCGGGCGTATATAAGAACTCGCCGTCCGGCGATTTATCATGCAGCCGCGGTCTCCCCTTTTCCGAGCGTTTCGCGTCTCTTCACGTCCCTCTGCTTAGTCCTCCGACTTGCCCCGTTTGGCGTGTGTCTCCCGGCGCGTGCTCGTTTCCTCGTATCCTTTTTATTTCGCCGCCACCACGTTCCGGGGGGCCATCCAGCTAAAACCATAAAACGCGCCGGCGGCGCGCCTGCGCAAACGTGCCGTTTTACAATAGCGTTAGTTCCCCTCTCCCTCTCTCACCCTTGTTTCTTTTATTCTCCGTCCTTTTTCCTCCGGCCGGGCTTTTCAAGCAGCCCCGGTCATCTCGCGCGGGAGCAGTAAAGTCCAAAGCGCAAATAGCGAGATATTCGAGGCATGTACGCGCCGCCAGCAGCCGGCCAGCTGCTGAGCTGAATTTGTAGTTAACCTCAAATCTAGATCACTCCTTTCCCTCCCTCCTAGATTCTCCGCTCCTGCAGTTTTTTATTTATATCGCTTCCCGGCCGAGAGATCGTTATACCCCCACACCCCGCGCGGCCGGCCGGCGAAACGCGCGAGGGAACCGCGATGTCGAATCTCGAAATTATACCGCGATAAATGAGTAATGCGCCGAGCGGATTCGCGCACACTTCTCCCCGCGCTCGATGGAGAGAGTCGCGATTATTTCAAGGCGCCCACCGCGGAAATAAACGAGCGAAGCCGCCGCCGCCGCCCCGTCCGATTCTGTGCTCGAAGCGTGGATTTATATTTTCTCCGATATATAAGCCGCCGCGCGCGGTTATATCGTTCTGATGATTTTTGTTACTTGCCGCTCGGGGAATTTAGACACGCCGCGCCGCGCGAGGCGAACTGGGTTACGCGAGAGTAAATCAGCGGGTTTATGGCTGGAAGTAGCGGCTGCTTTTCTCGAAATGAGCGCGCGGAGGAGAGCCGCGGGGAGAGATGGAATCGTGATAAAAGGCCGCGGGAGTAAGTGAATGTGGATTTTCTTAATTATTGAGGGGGGGATTAACAGTGTTGCTGGGTTAATCTCTTTATGAAATTGATACGTTGCTTACGAACAGGAGTCTTGTTACGGAAGGGCTTTAAAGTTTCATTAAATATCGAACGCTTTTATATAACCGCTTGTATTCTGTCAAGGTGTTAAATTTTTAAAATTATTATACCGCGATGTGCGCTTATTTGCTTTTAAATACTGAAACCACTTCTAAATAAAAATGCGAGAGATATCGACTTTGTTTTGAACGAACTGCGAGGAAAAAGTGTGCTTTTTCGTAACACTTTTGAAAACTCGAATAAATAATAGGAAAGCAGGTATTTACATAATAAGAGAACACCTGGGGATTGTCGTGTACTCTTGTAATTATCCTGTCCTTTGCAGCTATCGTAAACTTTATCTAAAGTTAACAAGACGGCTACGGATATTACCTTGCACTTTAGCAACAGAACATTCTCTAGATTACCTAGTATTACATGCAGCCCAGAAATATACTAAGGGTCCATCTCGCGCGTTAAAAGCTGCAGTCTCTGTTATTTGTTGCACGAAATGCTGTAAGTAAAAGCGATTAACATTTTATGTTCCTTCAAATTGATTAATTATTTTGTTTAATTACAAAAATGTCTAATGCTCAAAAGAATGCCTTTATTACCTCTTTGTTTATACATATATAATAGTTCTGCGCTCGAATAAGACAGTATAGGGAGAAAAGAACAACGAGAACACGAAAGATAAGAGCAGGCTAACCGAGACGTGACAAAGTAAGACGAGGTGGGGATCAAATCTCGAGAGTTTCGAATTGCTAAGATCAATTGCGCGGCTTCGCTCGCTCCACGGTCCTCGTTCCCCTCGTAGGGCAAAGATTTCGTGTACCAACGCTACCCGCGAGAGAGACATACAACTCCCGTAAAGTTGAGGCTAAGACACTTTGACTTCGAAAAGAAGGGCTTTGCGGACACCATCCGTCTGTTTAAGAAAGAGATTTAAATAAATAGAAATGCAAATAAAGTGTAATAATTTAAGCAGTTTTTATATAGTGATATATATATTACTGTGATATTCAATGTATAGTTCATTTGAACAGTTAATTGGGTTTGTGGGGCAATTTTCCTATTTAATGAGTATTTTTGTTTATTTGTGCGTGGTCGAAGAGCAAATTGTACTCATCCAATCAAAGGAGTAAAAGCTACCTATGAAATCTTATTTTGTTAATTTACAGATCGTGTACAGTGGCTTCATTATGGAAAATACTTTTTTGAAGTAATTTCTTAAAAACACATTTTGTAGCAATTCTTTAATCTTGTTTAAAGTAGAGTTTTACGTTCCATTCTGACATTTCAACGAGACCTGTAGTTTATAGTAAAATTCAAATCATAAAAATTTCAAGTAAATTGAATTTTGTCTAGTATTTATTAGCCAAACAAAAGTAATTTTTTGTATTTGATTTGAACTATATTGCTGAAACTAATGTAATCATAATAAAATATTAATAATAATAAAACGATAACTGTACTTTGTAATATATATAATCATGATACCATGCATAATTTAAAATCGTTATAAAACAAAAACTTAAAAAAAAAAAAAATGTCTGTCATAAAGTTTCCTCTAGGAGGAAGAAAAATAAATAATTTCACTTATCACCAAAAATTAATCCCCTTTCATCAACATATTAACCGCCTCGCAACTGCTTACCCCGACCGAACGCAGAAATTTAGCAAAATTGATGTTTACCCAGCACTGCACACAAATACACCCGTCGCATTTCATATCTCCTCTCCGCTTTGAAACCCATCAGTCTCAGGCTTACACACCGCCCTCTCCCCGGCCCAAACTCGTCGCGCCTAGCGATTTTAAATAAACATTTCGCCGAGTAGTCTCGTTATACCGGAGCTTTGAGTAAATTGATAATACTCGTACGCATAAAGACCCCATCGAAAGTCAACCGTCGCCCTTAAATTTTCCCCGGGGGCTTTTCTCCCTTTGCGAACGGCGCGGGGATATCGTCGCGCAATTTAACGGTAAAACGCGCTCGTGCAGTTCCCTTCATCAGCGGGGCGCCTCGCTTTGACGTCAAAGCTACGCGCGCTGCTCTCGATCTTCGTCGATTTTTTTTACGCGTCCTTCTTTGCCGCTCGGGAGCCTTTGCGCGATAGCCGAGTGCGTGCACGGCTGCGAACGCCGTTGATCATGTGGATTAAAGGTAAAGAGCTCCGATGGAGTAGTTGCGCGGCGCCGATAGCGGTGGGTTCTTTTTTTTATTTTTCAAAGTGGCTTAAGCGACCGGCGGAGAGGAATTTAATCATTTCCGCTGATTTATGGTGCGAGTAGCTGGTTCGAGGAAATCTTTCGGTGTGCGCGGAAACGCGTTTCGCATCGAGCTCTTTGCGGGTTTACAGGGGAGTGGATAAGAGCGGAAGTTTTATTTTTTTGAGTTTCCATTTTCGATGCGGTGTAATTTCGATTAGATAATTAGCAGGTAAGTTTGACTCGTTCGTATTCGCGGTGATAACTGGGACTAACTCGCTCGGCGATTCTTCCGGAAGAAAAACAATTTCGAATTGGGATAGCTAGAATATATTTTTGTAGCTCAAAGTGATCCTTCATACCGGACTTAATTAAGCTCGTTGAATAAAAGCAATTTTTACTCAACAGCACGCCGAAGCCGCGCCGTTTCAATTATCGAAATGAGCTAAAGAGTCGGCGGAGGCAAGTTTTCAATACGTCCGTGGAAAATTTTCGCTCGGGGAAGGACGCCTTTAAATAATTTAAATGTTTGCTAAAAGTTTAATCAGCTTTGCTTTCCCGAGGCGGTCTTCCCTTTGGTTTATCGGGAAATTAACATTACATTGAAACGTACACTCGAAGTCTCGGGGAATCCGCTTCCTCGGCTGTTTACTTCGAAAAGTAATGCCGCGTTCCACTTAGCCTGAATTCGTTCTTCCTTTCTCTCTCTCTCTCTCTTTCTCTCTCTTTCTCTCTGCTCTTCGGCGGCGGGGGGTTTGTGTAACGCTGCGCGCGCGGCGCGCTTTTCACTTACCTCCGCGCTGCTCTTCTATCTTTTTACCTCTTTTCTTCGCTATTGGCTTTCATGTCGCTCTCTCTCTCCTTCTCTCCTATTTCTTCTTTTTCATCTTCGTGCGGTACGGAGCGACGGGGAGAGCTACATTTGAGAGAGTCGCGCTTCTGCTCTGCTCCGCTGGTCCGTTTTAGGAGAGTTTGGGGTTTAGGAGTTCTTATTATACTCCGAGGACCGTCTTTCGAGAAGTCTTTTATCTTGTCATATTAATGCTCGGCCCGGAATAATTCAGGGAAACGCGATCCCGAAATTCAATAATAAAGAAAGGATTTCTCAAGATGTGTGGACGCGCAAACAAAAGTTTTCAGTTCTGCGGAGGAAGGGCGATAGAATTTTCGAGATTTCACGTTAGTTGCCGACGCTAATTGATTCTAGTTTATCCAGAAAATCGTTAGATTGTTACTTTTGTTATTGAAATCTTTGTAAATCTAGCTAAAAACAATCTTTCTTGCTCGGCAATAGAATGCAAAGAATAAAACTTTGATTTCGAAACAATTCAAAGAACAATTTTTAATATTTATTTCTGCGTTTCTACTAAATTTCTGAGATTCTTGAAAGATAACTCGTGTACAGGGACATGAAAAATGTAGTTTACTTCTTTTTTCAGAAAGAATGTCTTTAATGATATGTCCAAGTTTTCTCGCGTATTTCAGGATAGTCTCTCATAAAGAGAAGCATAGATTTATGTAATTATTTGGGATTATTATTTTTATCAGCTAAAATGATCCATCATATTGCTGTTGGAACAATTTCATGGCATCTTCCTTTGTTAAACTGTGTTGAAAACTAACTTTGCCAGTTTTCCTTCTTCTGTGTGCAACATTGAATCCTAAAATAATAATAAATATTTGGTATAGAAATAGTACATTTTGCAACAAGGGGAGAAAATGAGCTATTTCTAGCGAGGGTGAGGTATTCAGCACGAGTCGGAGTTACTTAATTTCCTTTAAAGTTTCCCTCTACAACAATCCTAATGTTATTTTTCAGTTACATTTCAAATATCCAAAAAAAAACCGAGATAAACTAACGGCAGTCCAACAATAAGATACTCAAATCGAGCGATTGAATTTCTCGCAGCCGTTTCGCGTGTTCCTCGTCGAAAAAAAAGGGCCCCTCGCGCAAAAAGCACGAAAACTCAAAGGCTCAGGGCTATTCGCATTCTCCTCCTTCGTCTCGGCTCGAGATCGCGGCCGCTCGAGAGAGATTCTTTAGCAGTTTGTTAGCCCCGCGCCGCCGCCGCTCTCTCTCTCTCTCGGGGTGCGCCTGGAAGATGGCCAGAGCGTTGTTATTGAACGAGCGTCGGCTGCGGCGGGAGCACGCGAGAATCCTCCATTTCCATAATCTCTCGGTAGTCGCGGACGGATATTCCGTGCCAACTTGATACAAAAAGGAATCGCGCGCCCGCGCGCGCAAGGGGTCGTCGTCTGAGTTTGATAGATTAACCGTCGAGTGCAGGAAGCATCCGAGAAAAAAGATAGAGCCCGGCGAAAAAAGGGAGAGAGAGAGAGAGAGAGCCGGCTATCTCGGGCAATGGGGCGCAGTCAATTGATGCGCCTGCTTTTTGTCTCGCGAAATGAGCTGGTCATTCCCTTTTTTTTCTCCTCCCGATAGCGAGACGGTTTTGCGAGCGCGAGGTTGTCGCTCGGCTTACGCGGATGAATATCGATAAAGCGCGGGTTTGATGGAGCCGCGAGGGGAAAAAGCCGGGCTCGCGAGTCATAAAGTTTTGACGGAATTCAGCGGCTATTTTCGTTGCCGCTCGGATCGTCGGCTGTCCGATGAAGTATTAAATGGTCTTTAAATAGCGAGCTACGAATGGGAGGAAATGGTGGACGAATTATATATTAGAAAGCCGTCGAGCTGCTTATTATGCATTCATGCGAAGATAAAGTTTATGCTTTAAAGAGTAAAGGGAATTTAATGAGTTGACATTATTAATGAAATTGGCGTGTTGTTTATTTTTATACTTATTTATTTAAGTGGTGCTCTGAATTCAAAGTAGAGAATAAAGTCTCTTGATAACTTGATTTTCGTGTAAGGGCACGAAAATTCTATCTTTTGTAAGTACCAATTATTGCTTTACTTCGATGAATATTTGGGAATTTCACAAAAATTAATAATAATTAAAATAATATCTCAGAATCTTTAATCCACAATTTTTAGTATCTTTTTAGATCTCCCTGGAAAGTTTTATCAAAATTCAGGATCCGGAGCCTTAAAACCCGCTTAGCAAACCGGCGACCACTAACAGGTACATATTCGCTTAATGGTATAGTCCCCTATACAATTTTATAAAATCTAACTTATGTCATGTCTATGCGGGTTTAAAACTCCGCGATAATTTTAAGTTTATTTTAAAGCGAAGAATAAGCTTTTATCGCGAAAAATTAACATCTAAATTGGGTTTCGTATCTTCGTTCATTGCTGGATTTCGGAAGTACTTATTTATTTTTGAACATTGTGTATTTATCCAATTGAAGTTAAGTATACAGATTTTTAAACAAACGTGATGAAGTAATTGCCAAACGTGATTCAACAGGCTTCTTCTGGGATACTTTCAGGATGTTAATGTTTGCATTTATTAAGAATCTGAATTCATCTACATTTAAATGAGAGTATGAATTCAACTACAAAAACATGCAGAATATTCTGTTTCAATGATTAAACTACGTAATTGCATATTTTTAATTAATCCGTTTTGGCTTTGGTTGTAAATAAAGTTTCATTTAAGCATCATTTTATTATTGCATTTTAAATTTCAAAGAATGCAAAAGTATAGTTTGTTCGGTAAATGACATCATCGACTGCCCGGTAATCTACAATATGGTAATTTTTTTATAAAAAATGGGCAATTTAAACAAGCAACGTGCCCGTTTTCCTTTGAAATTATTCCTTATTATCTCGCGTAAACATTGATACGTCTTGCATTCATCTCCTAAAATCAAATGCAGACGCTTTGTTTTCCCACGACGTACGCACAACATTATACCCAAGACATACCGCTGCGTACACACAGAGCAAGTAACAACCTTACCTCGCGTTGTTTACCCTCTCGCATCATCGTACAGCAGTTGCATTTCTCGTGCATCCGCGCAGGAGCCGCCGGTTGAAGTTTGCGTCAGAGGCAGAGAAAGAGCGGCGGCAGTTTGTTTTTCCTGCGATCTTGCGCCGCGAGGAAATTCAGGGAAACAAAGGCGCCTAAGAAAACGCGCGAGCCTCTTCTAATTTTTCTCCCCTCGGGGCTGCGGATTCGGAAAATGAACGAGAGACCGTAAAATAGAGGCCGCAGAGGGGAAGACAGGTGCCAGGAGAGAGAGAGAGAGAGAGAGAGAGAGAGCTGCGTCCTGCGAATTTGCGCGAAACTCACTCTCTCGCGAAAAGTTTCGCGTATAAAGTTAGGGACGGAACGTTTCCAGGACAGGCGCGACTTCGAATCGAATTTCAAGTGAAAATCCAATTCGAACTCGGGCCCCCCGTCCGATGGCGAACGAATGAAATTCGAGTTCGTTAGGATGCTCCTCTCGCACCTCTTTTGTATTTTCCGCCCCCTCCCCTGCGTCTCGCCCGGGAAAAACACGCCTTGCCCGTTACCAATTAAATCGTTTAACGTTCGGTTTCCCGTACTTTTTTTTTCTTACATTCTTTGCTCCGTCGAGGAGACGCGTTTCGTCGCGCGGCCAGAGGATATTTCGCGCGTTTCTTAAGTTTAGCGGTCGCGATGTAACACGCGAAATTGTAGCTGGGCGATGGTGCTACTTCCCGCGTACGTACGACGTATGGTTTAATTTTTGACGTTTAATGAAATTCCACGACGAGCTTGGCAGATTCGCGCCGCGGTCGCTAAAATTGGATTTTGAACGTTATATTAAAATAATGTTTATAAGTCTAGCATAATTTTATCATGAGTTTAACATTCCGCAGTCTGAAAGTCTCTGTATTTTTTGTTGAAGAGTAGTATGAATATTGTGGAATACTTTAATTAATGTTGGACGTATTATAAATTTTAGAAATTTTAAAATAATTTATGTTTCTGAAAATAAAAATTATATTTACTGAAACAAAAAATTATAATTGATATTCTCTGGCAATTGAATGCATTTAAAATTTATATAAAAAATTATGGACGGATAGAATAGAGAAATGAATCCGACGTTTTAGGACCTTTAATTTATAATCTCTTAATCCTTCCGTGATATAGAAGTGACTTCGATAATGCCCAAAAAAAGAATAATTCATTTAGACCTCGAATGCGTCTCGCGATTTCTCGCTGCAGTACTTCATTCAGATTCCAGAAAATCCCTTTCGGCTGATTGGCTGTATTCGGTCACCTCATAAAAGCAGAAACGGAGAAAAGAGAAAAGGAGAAAAAGAATGCCCTCCGCGAAAAAAAAAATAAGGGGGAACGTCGGAGGAAAGCGAACAGTCAGCGAGAAGGTCGAATGAAAAGTAGTAAATCCCATTTAATAGAAAGTGGATATAGCGAAGGACGAGGAGAGAGAAAGAGAAAGAGAGAGGAGAGAGAGAGACTATCTTCGTTTTACCACTCGATTTTCTTGTTTCGTCGCTCGGAGCTTCGTTAAAAAAAGGGCTCCGTCTCTTTTTTTTCCCCCCATTCCCGTAGGCTTCCTCCATTTCCCGGCGCTTTCTTTCGCCGGGCTTCCACGGCACGAATTTTCGTTGCAGTCCTCGGCGGCACGTCATTAACCTCCCCAGCCGGTCGTATATACCCTCGCGGAGAGCTTCAAAAAGTATTTTCTTAATTGTTCTTGCGCTCCAGCTCCTCTCTCTCCCGTCCGCAATGGCTCGCTCAAAAAATCTTAATTGAAAAAACGGAGTAATCGACTTTCAGCTCTTCCTCCTTCCCTTCGCGACTCTCGCTCTCTCTCGGCGCGGTAACAAAAATTTTCCCGATAGATTTCTCGGCGGCTCGGAGTATAAAAAGCTCCTCGCGGTTATCCGTAGAAAAAAGAGGAGCCGAGTCCCGCAAGATGGACAGAAATTTTCCTTTTCTGGCCCTTTTTTTCCCCTCCTTTATCAGACTTCTTTTATTCAGGAGCGGCGAGTGCCGGCAGCGCGCGAAAGCCGCTGATTGAGGTCAAAGAAACGTCGACGTCCGCTGCTTTTTTTTATTCCCCTCCCGGCCCCCCCGAAACCGTCGCGCTTCCGCGGCCTTCGACAAAAGATTTTGCATACACAGAGAGGCGCGAAAATTTTCGCTCCGCGGGAGGCGACGGTCTTCGTTCGATTTACTCAATTAAAAGCCACGTCCGGACTTGTTCAACGTTTGCCGCTTGAGTGTCGACGGCCGTTTCCTTTGAATCGAATTTTTTTGCTGACGCGCGGAATTTCTTTTTCGTCTTTGTAATCAGCGACTAAGTGGTTGGTAAAGGTGGTTTTTTTTTTTTTTTTTTTTTGAGAAACCTGTATTTTTGATTTTAAAGTTTGTTTAATTTATTTTAGAAAAATAACCGATGACGCTTTGATCGATTTTGAGACGAAAAAGGTCACGATATTTATTTAATAATTATTTAACTGCAAGCGCGTTTTGACGGGAAATAATTAATTTTCTTTTACAATAACTTTTGCGATAATTAATTTTCCACGTAGGATGAATTGTACGTAGAATTAAAATTATTTAAAATAATTACATCACATATTATCAAAAAAGTTTATTAAACTTTATTAAAGTTTATTAAGTTTAGTATAAGTTTACGTAAAAAATTTTGCAATCTACGTCCTTTGTAAAATCACATCAACTCGAAAGCACGCTAGGAGGCCTCCAAATAATCTAATATGCTGTCATAAACGCCGTCAAAGTAATCGGATCAATGTAAATAAGCACCTCCGCTCCCAAACGAAAAACCGTCCGTCCCGCTAAAAAGCCCGAATCTCGAATTAAAAAAAACAAAACTCATCGAATATCTCCGGAGCAGTAATTTTTACCCCGGCGAAAAAGAACGAGCGAGACGAAAAATATTTCGCGGGAGCGGCGCGCGGGGACGGATGACGCTGTCGGGCTTGTTTTGCCGTCCCCTCATAAAAATTTGCAGGGAGATAGGGGCTCCCTGTTTCTCTTTTTTTTTTTGTGTGTGTCTCCTCATCTCTCCCTCGTCGCGTCGCCGTCGTTTCTGGTCTTAAATAATTTGATACCCCCGGACGCGCGAACCCGCCGGCGCAACGTTTGCTCTGGCCACAATTTATGATACAGGACGCGAGGGACTCTGTGTACAGGGTTTCGTGTTTGCCAAGCTCCGTCACCGTCGTGGACGTTGACGGCGAACCTCCTCTGCTCTCCCTGCCTCTCTCTCTCTCTCTCTCTCTCTTTGCGCGAGAGCACGGAAGAGCGCTTGCTAAATATGGCCGCTCTTTTTTACGCATTGAATGTGCTTTCTGGGGATGGTGTTTGGAGGAGGGAGGGGGGCGGGGAGTCTGCGAGGGGTGTCGATGAATAGTAAATTCGAGGCGATTCAACGGGAAATCTTGGGATTTATATGATCTTTTGTTATTTTCATGATTAGGCTGAATAGATAAGGTAAAGGATCCAGTGATTAGATACTACGAAAAAATTATAAATATTCGACAAAATTTAATTTTGAATTTAGGTTAAGAACGGTTTTCGTGCTCGAGTATAATAACTTCTGCAGTAATTTAATAGTATATTAGATCCGCGCACAAGTATCCCCAATCAAATAAATCCAGTCTGTCCAATTAGTATTGCGGTATTTGATCTTTTCAGATTTTATATTGGGATTGATTTATGTTATTCAAATAGCAAATTTTTTCTTTTTGAATTTCGAAACTCAAAAAAATAATCCTCTACATTCATAAAACACACTCTTTTACCCAATGAAAAGATTTTTCTTCACCAAAAATATCGTTCAAAATTTTCGGCATTCAAAACTGAGGGCCATTTATTTTAATCCAAATGCAGATAGACTCGTGCGACATTCAATCATGCTTTTTTAAGTAAATATTGAAAATGCTTTGAGGTCATAGTTTTACTGCGAGGATGTGTGAAGAATTATGTTTTTTAAGAGTGAGGAGTACTGGGTATTTTATGTAGTCGATGCAGTAACGCTTTTTATATTTTCATGGACTATAAGACTTGGACATTTACAGGTTCTAACAATAAATTTTGCGGGTGAATTTCGAATGCACCTTTGAAAAAATTTGTTACTGCATTTTTTGCAAGAAATATAAGAAAATACGCCGTCATCGAATTCCATATATTCCGTAATTAACCGTTTAATCTCAAATTAATTTAAAAAAAATGCTCATTTCGTTCTCGCTATTAATTAAGAAAAAGATTTCAAACCGAGGAATCTCCGTCTCTCGACCATCGACCACGCCGAAGCATTTAAAAACGCAGCTCCATTAATAGGTTAAATCCGCGATTGTGCGGGAGAGGGTTGGCGCGGAACTACGGTGTCGGGCAGGCGACGCTCATTGAAGCGGAAGAAGGGTTGTTAATTATTCACTCGTCCCCGTTGGACGTTAATTCAAACGTATTTTTTGTTTTTGCGTTCCGGAGAACGGATCTCTACGAGGCGCACAATAGCACACCGCTGCGCAGAAATGCAGGAAGTTCAGCCATTTACCGAGACGCGAATAAAAGTTATATATTTTTTGCCCGCGCGAATTTTGACGTTGCGCTTTTTCAAAGGTTTTATTCATAATCTACACAATGCCACAGGTTAAAGTGCCGGAGAACTTTAGTTTTCGAAAACGAAGAGAGGGATTTTAAACGAGAAGAAAAAAAGGAATATATATTCTACGGCTTTAAATAAATCATCTTCCTGACATTATTTGCTAGTTTTACGATCTTTTAATTATTGTCTGATCTTTCATTTCATGCAGAAACTTATCATAAAGCAAAAATGCTACCTCCTTGCGCGGGCTTGCTCTCGAAAATTACATTTTCATTTTCAATTTTAAGGCGCACGGAGAAGTAAATTGCAGCGACCGCCAAGTCTGCCGCGAGCAGCCGACATTGTTTTGGGATTGATTTTTCCAAAGGGCCACCAACCAGGCTTCGTCGCGCTTTGTGTTTATAAAAACTTTAACGGCCGTACTCTCGAATTTCCCATGGGTGGTGGTCGCGAGGCGGCGAGCTCAATTTTTTTTCCCTTTAAATAAAGATCATTTTACGGGGTTAAACAGGTGCACGATGGTTTTTTGCATACTTTGCGGTCCTGGCCTCAAGGTATACGAGCCGTTTCTTTTTTAGCTTTTTCTGCTATCGCGCAGACATTAATCTGATGGAGGTGTGCATTATTTGATCTCGAATTTTAATATTTTAAAGCTAAAGGTATATATAGGTTCTATATTACTTTTGATATTGCTTTTAAATAAATGGTGAAATAATGTTTGTATATTTTTCCTGCTTAATTTGCACGGAAGTTCGAAAGGTCTTTCATTTTAATAATAATGGCTTTTAATTTAAATCTATTTTCCAATATATTTATTTTAATTGTTATTCCAAATGCAAAAGGTGTCTGGTAGCCATTATCGCTAATGAATTGTTATACGTTCATTTCCGTATAATTAAAGCACTCACGACAGCGAAATTAATTCGTGGAAACAGATTTAATTCGATTCTAACGACTTCTTTACGGCCCGTCACAAAAAAATATAGCATATAATCCCACAAAGCGCGGCGCAATTAAATCTTTATCATCTTCATTCGCAGCGGTTCCCGTTCGAATCGCGAATAATTCGCAAAAATTCGCGTTGCTAATGAAGTTTTCAGCGGCGACAAATCGCGGCCCCGGAAGCGTTTCGAGAAATGATAATAAAGTTATCGGGCGACATTTCCGAAGCATCCGGCTGCTTGCACGCGACTCGGAAGTGGCCCCTCGAGTTCGCTGCGCCACCCGACAAATCTCTCCGTGAACTGCTGAGGTACGTGGTAGTTCTTCCCGTCGTCGTCGTCGTCGTCGTCCTCGTCGTCGTCTTTGTCGGTGTAGGTTTCGATGCATATTATTCGAGGATATTCAATATAGCAGACTGAAAATATGCAGTGAACGTGGAATTACGGGGTATACCGATGCAGCTTTATTTTTGCTTTGAATATAAAACGTGTTTGAATACAGTCGCTTTCGTTGCCTGGTAATTGATAATGGAAGATTGGAAATTTTAGATTTAATTTTAATAATAATAATTTTCATTTTAATAATTACGTATTTTAATTTAAATTATTGTAAATTAAGTATCAAGAAAATTTTCAAATTTCATGAATTATCGTAAATATATCTTTTTTCCCACGTGAAAAAATTTTGTACATTTTGAATACAAGTTTTATATAAGGGCTGTATTCAAAAATGATTCCACATAAATTGATAGAAATTATATACAAGAAGGAAGGCCTTTGTCCCCAAGGCGCTTTTGGGTGTGCGCCCGACTGATCGCTAGGTAGCGT
>UCOL01002345.1:0-26356 GCA_900474335.1 Ormyrus nitidulus
TCATCGATACCCTAAATGGAGACATATGGCTCAGTTTGGGTGAATTCTGTCACCCGAATGTCATATACTCTCCTTGTTAATATTTAAACTTATATTATAATTATTCTATTTACAAGTGAACTTCTACATGTTGCCGAGTGATCCTTATACTAACCTCCTACTTAATCTAATCTAATCATATTCGCGATATTACTCGCTTTCACATCTACGGGAGGGAGGGAGAGAGGGAGAGAGGGAGAGAGGGAGAGAGAGAGAGAGAGAGAGAGAGAGAGAGAGAGAGAGAGAGAGAGAGAGATTACGTCTCACGGGCGATGAAATTAAACGAGTGTCGCGCATAAATCACTCCGCGAAAGGTGGACGCTATTAAATTGCGCGAGAAGAAAGCTGGGTGTAAGCGCGCGCACGGGGGTTCCTTGTTTGTGTGTACGTGTAAATTAAAAACAATATATATATATATATAAACATATAATATGAAATGAGGTGACTCTCAATTCTCTGCTTCTTCTGCACTCAAGGCTCACATTTTAAATGCATATTATAAAGTGACATCTATATTAAAAGATGCTGAAATGCAGGCCTTTTTATAAATTCAACATAGCATTAGACATCTTTTAGAGTACTATTCCTTAGTCTCATAATCATTTGAAAATTCGCAAGCAATTTCGTAAAAAAAATCACAGAATAAATGAAACAGAAGAATTAATTGGCATGTTTCAATGACTTTTAATGCTAAACTTCATTATGATATTGCGATTAATGAGATTAAGCTAGTACATCATTCGCATTCTTTGCATTTATTCTTCCTTTTCTGCCTTTTCCATGTCTTGTTTCTCATTTTCACCGGAAGTATTGTCACCTTCGAATTTCGGACCTGGTGCTTCTTCTCCCTCCAGAACGATTTCCTCTGGATCAGGAGCACGCGGCAAGAAATCTTCGCTTGGGTACATCGTTTTGAAAATTTCTTTTGCCTAAGAAGAAATAAATAATATTAATTACTAAACATTTTTATGTAAAATAAAATAAGTGGTATATTTACCTGATTAACAGCAAAATCAAAGTCTAGATCTAGATCAGGCCCAGAACAAAGATGAATATTGCTTGGAGCAGTTTCGTTAAGTTTAATATCACTTGCTGGTAAGTTTAGGTACAAAGACCATAATACTTGAGGCATTGGGTTTTCGGCAGTTTCGTCCTTAGATCCTTTTTTTCCTTCCTAAAGTCGATGATAGAAAACAATATAATTGTAATAAACAAATATTTGAAGAAAATAAAAACAGAATCGGTAAAAATTTACCTGAGATTGTTGTTGATCAGCGGGAACAGTTTGCGTATGAGAATCCGTCGGAGTACGAGAAACATTACTTTCAAGAGGTTTAGCACGCAAAAATCGTTTAACGACGTATGCTAAGTCTTCTTTTGCAGTTTTTGTGCGCTTGCAGGTCATATGAACCATAACTAAAATATATGAAAAATATTACTTCATGATAAACTAAATCGTTTAAAAAAAAATTAAGAAACTTACATAGACCTTGAGGACAAGCATTCGTTAGAGGCCCTAATTCAATGACTGTCACTGCTTCTTGTCCAGTTTCTTCTGGTGGGTAGTATAAAAGTGTCAAATTTTCTTTTTCTCCTTGCATAATTGATCTAGAAGTGGAAATAATTATTAGTTATATTAAATGCGTAGTTAAAATTACAATGAATTTATAGAGGGGAAAATACTCTACCTGTCTGTAATAAAAATACCGCGGGAAATTTGGTTTTCACCAGTCGAAGCAACAATTTCTGGAGGCAAATGACCTTGTCCAACAACGAGATGTTCAAGAGATAGCCTTTGCTTGCCAGTTAATATAGCTTTACATTTATCTCCATCTACAACCACGCCATCCAGATGACGTTTCAAGCAATATACGCCTCCAAAAACGGCGCACAATCTTTTAAAAAAAATTAATTTTTATTAGAAATTTTTTTGAAGTTATTTAAATATTGAATTAATTTACCTGCAGAAACACTGTGGTAATTCACCACTACCATACATAGGCCACAAGAAAGGAGTGTTCCCGTAACGGCCAAGACTGTTAAGGAAATGTTTCGTACGATTGACACCATCTCTACAAGAAGTTTTATCTGTAGCCATTGCTATGGCTTGCATCACATAGTGCTTAACAATTGGCGTTAAATTCTTGGTGTTTAAGTATTCCAAAAATGTCTTATCACGATATCCTAAAATCATATTCATAAGTATACATACTTTTTCTTATATTAAAATTGAATGTTATAACTGTCATAACAGTACTTGTCAGAAAGGTTTGACTTAATTAGTCATTCAAATCACATAAGCATAATTCTTTTTAAGGTATACTGATGCCTAATGAATACTAATTATGATTAACATTCTTTTCTTTACAAAATAACTTTAATTTTTTTAAAATGAATAATAGAATTGGACGATATCGAGTTTATCAAATGCGTCAAAAGCTAATTGTTTATTTTATTTTATAGAAGGAAGGACAAAAATTTCAACTTTAATTGATTTAAAAACTATGAAAATTGTAATTAAAAAAATTTGCATCAATTGTGTTTTTCCTTTGTATTAAAAAAAAGGAATTAAATATTTAACCGAGCTGCTCACCATCAAATTCTGGACTATCTGCTCCTTGATCCATGCAAGAAGTAAGCAACTGCATAAGCATTCTTTTTTCCACAACGCTTACAGTTTTATTAGCAAAAACATCAGCTCGAGAACATGGAACTTGAGTGAGTTTACCATCCATACAAGTGGCAACTCTAGACACAGCTCGGAACTCAGCATAACGAGCAATGTTGCTCGAAATCAAGAGTTCTACTAGCTCACCACGAGCATAAAGAAGCTGAAATAGTAAAATATTAAAATAGGATAAAAAAATATAAAACTGTAATTTATAAAAATTTAATGTGAGCATCTGACCTTAGGTGCTAAATCAATATTAAATCTTCTATATTCTTTCTTAATACGATCTATGCTCCAATGTTTTGTTTCTTTTTTATCAATTTTATCTTCATCAGACTTCTCAGCACCTTCTGCATCACTTGAACCAGTTTGTGTATCTTGTGTTGAAACTACAGGCAAGTCTGCATCGCTGCAAGTGTAACATAAAACAGGTTAGAAAATTAGTTAAGATTCTTCACATAAACTTGGAAGTTCATCGAATAATATATTACTGAGAAATAAACCATTCTTCAGCAATGTTTTCAACAGTAGAATACTGGTTACTGGCTTTAAGAAACTTTTCTCCATCTTTTAAATCAGGTTTGAAGTCTCGAGTATCGTTTTTACTCGTTTTCAGATCTTCCATCCATTTCTGTAATCCATCGAAGTTGAAGGTTGCCCACAATCCTCCATAATATTCGTTGCTACAACATAATCATTATATAAGTAATCTTGAATCTTCTTTTTGTCAATTTGCTTATATAAAATAGATTTACCTATCCAAGTGTAAAACTCTTTTGCCAATCCTACTTGCTGCAGCAGCAACAATGGATTCAGTCATTCCTAAAAAAGATAATTAAAGTGAACATCTCTGACAATGGAATTACATTCAACTTTTATCTCAAAATTATTTATTGCTGTTTATATGTAAACATTCTTTTACAATTAAATTTTCTAATACCTTTTTCAAGTAGGATCTTTAAAGTTATAGCATAAATATCTTCAATGTAAAAAATAATATATAAAACAATTACAGTATTGTTAAAAAGACAATAACTAATCAACTAACAAATGAATAATGAACAAGCACACCATAATGATGTACCATATGTCTGTTCAAAGATAGAAAAGGATCATCTGGATATCGTTTGATACTTTCATCAAGAAGCCTAAAATTTGCTGTGAAAAAAGCGACTGGCAATGATCATTAAACAAATCGCCCACCTACTAATAAATATCGATACCCCAGTTCTCAAATTCAACTCAACCTGAAACGGATCTTGCAATTAGAGCGCAAAAAGTCTCGCAGCTAAAGGGTAAGAGTGCAAAAAAGATCACAGGGAGGGGAACCGACCTACAATCCGTTCGCAAAAAATCCTTCTCAGACATGCGAGTGTAGTGCGTCTGGGCCGTTTGCGATTAAAAAAATCGATAAGCGCAAAAGAAAAATGTGGCAGACAGTCGACTCCGCTCCGAAAAACGGCGCAATTTCCTTCGCGGAAAAGCGCGATCAAGGCCGGACATTCCTGTCTCCTTCCTCTGAATAAGATAAGGAGAGAGCAGCGAGCCTGAGTCAGAGAACACCAGCAGCAGCCGGACATTTTTAAAAGGCAGCTCAGCTGCAACGGCAATCGATAGCATACCTGTCCCGACGACGATGACATCGTATTCGGTCGGCAGATCGTCCTCCATGGCTGTTGCGTAGAAAAGGACAATTTCGCTCGTAGTAAAAAACAGGGGGAGACGCGCAGGTGTAGCTGCAGAGAGGAGGAAAAAAGGAGAGGCCGCCGACGATTCAGTCCATATCACACTTCTCGCGGACGTTCGGCAGGTCCGTCCGTAGTGCCTTCTACTCTACTACAACGTGCGCGCGCGCCGTCTGCGAAACGAAGGTGGCGTGGCGACGCCTCCCACCACGCGACGACTGGCGGCTAGCGGCTACGTTTACACACGGCAACAACAGCAGCTGCTCTGCTATGCGGCTCGTTCCTTCTAGGCTGCGGAGAGCTCTGCTAAAAGCTGATGTGCCTTTCTTTTCTTTTTTGCGCCGGCCGAGCCGAGATGTTTAAGTGTCCTTTCTTTCGTTGCTACGTAGCTCGGATTGTAAGCTACATTGGGCTATTGTGCAAGAGAGTGGCTTGATGGATGGGTTGGAATGTTTTCGAACGATTTCTAACTCATTTTTACGACATTTTATTAGCATACCAAATGGAAAATTCAATTTAGTTAAGAATTAGAACGCCGATAGTTTTGAAAAATTAGTTACGCAAATTCAAGAACAAAATAGCACTCTGCTCTCGGAAGCGACTAATTAAAAAATCAATATTGCAAACCATATGGTTCGAAGTTTTGCAGCTGTTCTGTAATTGCTTTGGTGAAGCTATATGTATTCAATAATGTCGGGTTATTTCGTATTGTGGTTTTTCTATTTTTGAAATTTAATAAGATCCAGGGAAAACTTATAATTTTTCTAGAAAATTATTGATAAACAAGGTCGTTTTTTTCTGTTGGTAATTTTTAGTATTTATTTAAAATGAAAGCTAATTAAACTCTAATTTGAAGAAAGTTTATAAGGAGCGTTGTTTCATCTTTTTTTGTATTATTAGAATGTTTGTAAAGGTGATTAGAAAGTTCTTGAAACAATTATGTTGTAATATCTTGTAATATAAGTTTTATTACAAAATCTTTTATCGACATTTTCGTACTTTCTCGATTGGTAAACTGAACTTGAAAAACTTTGGCTCTTTATGAATAATTCTTTGATACATGCTTTTTTAGCTCAATTCGCATTTTAAATATATAAGCATTTAAAAATTTCCTTACCATTTGCTATTATAATTGAAATAAAATTACATCTCGCACATAACGAGGCTTTGATAATAATCGTTAATTTATGAATTTTTAATAACTCAATTCAATTTCATTGCAAAATAAATTTCTTAATGCAGTTATGTTTTCAATTAAAAAAGTATGAACTTTTTCAAAAAGCAGAAAGCTAATTTAATTTTAATCCGAAAAATATTACCAAACGTGTTCTGTGCATTTTTAAGCCTCGCTAAACTTGGCAGTTATCACTTGTTAAACCACGTAACGACGTACTATATTACTGCTTTCATTATTTTATTAACCTTAATTGTAATTTTCTTATTTTCGTTCTTTCAAATAGAGAAATTTTCTATTTTAAAAGTGCTTAGGGTCAATTGAGATGCTTTTCTTACAGTTCATATACCTTTGGTTTCATTCTCAAAAAGTGAATCTTTACGATTAATTAAAATTAGAAAAACCAAATTAAAATTTTAAAGATACTCTATAAATATTATACTCAACGTGCCGAATCAATTTATATAAAATATTTATTTGAAGAAGTACTGCGCGTTCGAGAATGACCTGAAATCAAAGCATTGCTGGTTACCTAAATATTTATGCACGTATGAATGTCTGAAAATCTCATACCGATTAAAAAGTGAATCAAGAAAAATGTTTAAATTTAGCTACTTGAATTATACAGAAAAATTAATACCGTTCTTATTGAACTTTCTCTAAAAAAAACCATATGAAATTCAAAGCATTTTTTCCAACATTGAATTTAAAAAAAAATTGGTCTTACATTAATGAAACAGAGAAGTAACCCATTTTTATCCATTTTAAAGATTTCACTAAACAAATTAAGTTCCATGCAGTGCTGGTAATTAAAAACAATCTAAAAATAAAATTTCATCTCAATCCGTGACTCCACAAGTCAACCGAAGTTCACCGTCAGGGCTTCGCATGCTGAAGAACGGTTCAAAGCCAATTCTCTCTGAAAATAGATTCTCGAACAATTGACCGAACCCAAATAGAACGAGACGATTTTAATTTTATTTCTTCGTCTAACGAAAAATCCCGAGACAAATTCTCTTAATGTCTCGAACATTTGCCAATTATCTTGCGGCGCGATCTGCCAGCAGGAAAAGAGGGGAGATGCAAACGCAGTGCTATCAACTGGAATATGTTACTCAATTCATTATGCACTCCGGGAGATTGAATCAGCAGCGTGCACTTTTCCGGAAGTGCGTGGGAGCGATGACGACCGTGTGAATTGCGATTGCGGTGTGTCGTTCGTTCTTGCAGCTGTTGTAGTGATAAGTGCGAAAAAAAATCAGGGAATTATTGTAGTTACAGATTCAGCATGCAATTATGGTGTTTATAAAAATTATCAAATGCATTTAAACTATTATTGTGAGGCGAGTTTGTAGATTTATGTCCGATTAGTGCCGTTGATTTATCGAGTATTTATTGACTCAAACTTCTATTATGCTCTTCATAACAAATATTTTATAATATAAGTAAAAAAGTAGAGCTTCATGCACTTATTTGTCTAAACTATAAACCACTTTCTAAAATGAGAATGTTTGAAAACATAGCAAGGCTTGCATTTTATTCTTGTATGATTAGTTAAACATTTTTTTAATAAAAAAGTCTTTTTAATTGTTTTATAAAAAGTTTTATTGCAAAATTATTTGTCCGGGAATCCCACTTGACCCGGCACTTCTTTACTTGTATATGAAAAATTTGCGACTAGTGAAAGCGCAAAGTGAAACGCACATTCAGGATCGTTCAGTTTATTGAAGAATTTCAAGTATTCCAGTGGTCAGGTCTCTACACCTCTACTTTAACGCATACTGCTCTCTACGTTTATCTTTATAAGATTTAACACAAAGTATTTTAAATTAAATAGTCTTTTATTTATCATGCATTTTATCGACAATCAATAAAAATACATATTATGAGTATCTGTACAGTATCGCATATCGTGAAACTAAAATTCACTTCAAAGCGCCAAATATATTTTTTTAAAAAGCCAATTACTTTATTTTAAAAGATAAATACAGTGATTAGGGAAATTTTAATGAAAAATATACTTGCAACTTTTTATCTCGTATGAAACACTTTTTATTAATGTAATTTTGAAAATACATCAATAAACAGTATTATTTACAATTAAATTTATATTACAAAGGTTCATATTTTTACAGTGTTATACAGTTCATCTATAGCTTTATCATAGACATATCACAATATCAATGATGTTTAATGATTTGGTAAATGATGTGCACGATGTTTAAAATGTTCAAGTCTAACAATATTCCAGGTACTTTAATTTTGAGTATCATTATCGCACAATATTCATCCCAATACAAGTCTCAATAGCATCCGACATTTGACTAACACGAGCTCTCGACGCTTCTTTGCGTAAGTGGATCAAAAAGTCAATTTTATACACTTTTTGTTTACACTTGACAATTTTACGAACACGTTTTCGTGTCCAGAAAAGAGGCAAATTAATCTTTCAATTTCTTTAATATAACTTGTCTCCTTCTGTTCCTCTTTCTCTCTCACTCTTTCACTCACAGATAAACGATCACACGTACACACAGAGAAACGATTGACCTCGATTTTCTCTCCCACTAAAGTAACGAGAGATTCAAACCAATCTCGTTGTGCTTTTTTGCGATCTTGCATCCGTTCTCGATAGTCATTGTTAACTAGTAGAAAAATCTTTTATAATACTGAAGACGAGATGAACTATGACGAGTGGAAAATGAAAATTATCTACGTGTTTGCGGTTGACATTTGTTTTTGCAACATCACTATTTATACGCAACAATTCAACCATTAAATATCATTAATGTATACAAAACATAATAATTATTCTTCTCTCTTTTTTTAAATAATATAATAAATATATAAAATTTGCTTGTGCATTTAAAAATTAAAAATGTCAACTTTTAACTTTTTTAAATGCAAATAATGACTAAAATCTTGACAGATTAGCGTTTAGTCTAGTGAAAATCAGACCGGTGCTTGCGACTATGATGCTTCAGAATGATTATCATTCCATTAAAGAATCAGAGCTTCTCCACGACTCTGAAAAATACTCGATTTAATTGACGATAATTTTTCGAGTCGAATGCATAAACTTCATGGTACACTCATTTGTCATGGAAGTGCCATTACTTAATCATATTTCCTTATAAAATCGATGATATGAGTATAAAGAAGTGACTTTGCATCCCTTCCCCAAAGGTAATCAATGTGATTAAATTTAGTATATTCAATTTTGTGCTTTAGAACTACGTTGGGTAATTTCTCGATGAGCCTTTTGACATCCTCTGGATGCGTAAGAAAATCATTTTCACTGTAAAACACTGCAACAGGAACCTTCACCCGCTCTAAACAGTATTTCGGAGGCTGCGTACTTCCATAAAGCTTTAAATTTTTGGTAGTGTCATAGTCAAATTTCCTAAACGAATCTGAAATAGAAAATAAATTCATTTACTACTTGTACATAAACTGTAAAAATTGATTAATAATTGGCAACATTATGCAGATCAAAAAATTACTTAATAATATCTTTAACTGTCAATCCATAAATATAATATCTCTCTAACTGAAAACAGTAAATTACAAAATCATAAAAAAATAAAAAAAGAAAACTTACCAGTGAGGATAACTTGACTATAATGAATAATTTGTTTGGCAGATGCACCTCCAGGGAAATGGCCAAAAATAAGAGGCAGCATGGATTTATCTAATTGATTACTGCCGAAACCAGCGACTAGGTAAAACCAACAGCTATAGAAGCTTTTGGTTAATGTGCCTGGGGTATTTCGAATTAGAGTTCCTAAAGCTTTGGCTTGAAACCTATTTCGCGGGAACCATTGATGTATATTACAGTACGCTGATCCCCACTACAAAAAATAACCAATTTATTAGTAATTAATACAAAGAAAATTCGTAAAAATAGTAATTTAGAAATATATTTACCTCCATAAGGATATAAAATCGTACAATAAATTTAATTAACGGGCTACGTTGATTAGAAAGGAATGCAATTGGAGCCATGCTCACCATTGCCTTAACTTTTTCATTATATTCAGGCCTTTCACTGCACATCACATAAAAAGTAGTCGTCCCTTGACTATAACCAATATAATGTAAACTCTTATGATGAGTTTTCTCTAATATATAATCTATCATTGCCGGCAAATCATAATATCCAATTTCATGCCAACTGAAATATAATTAAAATTTAGATTATTTGTTTGTAACTAAATTTACGAGAAATTAAATTTATAGATTCAATTTTCTTACCTGAAATCCCAAAACTCTCTGTCTTTCTTTGTGTATTTCTTGTGACACTGTGAGTATGTATTTCCCCTTACATTCGCTAACCACACATCGAATCCACTGTCGCATAATACATAAGCTGGAAAAATAACAAAGTAGTTAGTAATGCAAAGTAAAAAAAAATTGTATACTTTTAAAGTCTTAGTCTGTCGGCCGAACAAAGCAGACGTATTGATAAACGCGCAATAATACCCGTAAACAAATAAATTTGCATTATTATAATCTAACCGTTCTTCGTCATATTTTAATATTTAATCGTATTTGTTATGAAAATATCCAAATTTGCGTCTGGGGAGAAAGAGTCTTCTGATAAACTCTGCGATTGTGTTGCGTTGTTACATAATATGCAAAAATGTTTACCACCAAAGTGAGTTAGCGAAATGCAACGAAATCCAATATAGATAATATTTTTGTAATCTATCCTGAACACACTAGCAAAATTAAATTAATTATTATAAATGCATAAAATCACACTTAAAATTAAAATGAAATAAATAAAAGTTTATACTATTTGAAATTATTAATTTTAAAATTATGAATAAAAATTGAAATTTATGAAAAAATAAAACTTTATATAAGGAATCTAATTTATATTATGAAATTTTAAAAAATACTGCTCAAAGAACTGAACAAATAGCTCGCGGATAAACATCATCTAAGGTCGTGGACCCGATTCTCGATCAAAACCCAAATATCGATTATTTCTACGATTAATGTCATTTTAAAATATTTTCTAATAATATTTTTATGTAAATAAGGTTCAGGTCATATTTATTAACAATTTAAGAATTATTTACGATAAATTTCAAACGCGAAAACAAAATCGTTAATTTAATTTTATTTGTACACGAACCACTATATTCCTTAAGAAACATGGATTTTTTTTAAATTAATTATTTAAAATAAAGTAAAATAATAGACATGGCATATTACCCTGTTAAGCCTATTATATCGTCATAGGGTAAAAACAATTATCACATAAAACAACCTACAATAACTTCCTAGAACTCAACTAGAACAATATCACAATCTAAAATGACGTAAAGCCCATCCTGTCTCATCACACCTCTTAATGGAGAAACACGTCGAATTCATAGAAAAACGACAAAATGATGTATTACAAAATACCAGAACGACATGGATCTCACGATCTACCGTGCCTTGAATTTATTATGAATTTAAAAACACGTCTAAATAATAGAAGAAATAGTAAAAATCATTTGAATATTGGTGAATGTAGATATATTGAAAGAAAAGTTTATAGTCAGGAATTATTAAATATGCTTGAAAAGGGTTTGTATACCTGGATTTGTGTGCATAACTACTGAATGGTCTCATTTGAAAAGAAATAACAACTGTAAATCAAAATGTATAATGAACCAAATATCGAAATAATAAGAATAGAATATCAGGAGGCGCGGTAGCGGCCCGAGCAAGTACGTAAGAATTACGGTAAGAAATTAGATAAAGTAATTAAACAAGCTAAATAATATAAAAAATTATGAAAATCCGTTAAAGATAAGATTGGAACAAATTCTAAAAATAACACTAATATCAACAAAATATTGTTCCAAACAATTGTATAATATAAAATCCGACGCAAATTGCAAATATTTTCAAGTCATACTTATTATATACATAGGGTCAGAACTAAGTAGCAAAATTATAAAACCTAGGAACAAGTATGTACCTTTTATCACCCAAGAATAAATGCACAATGTTCTCGAAACCAAATAAAAAAGTAGAAATCTTAGAATTAATTGAAAATATGTATAACAAAAATAGTGGAGTTGACAATATTAATATTAAAACATAAAAAAAACTATTATATTTTATTGTAAATGCATTAACACATATCTTTAACATCTGCTTTAAAAAATCTATATGGCCAAAAGCTCTAAAAATAGCAATAGTCACTATTTACAAATCTGGTAACAAAATGAATATGACAAACTATAAACCAATATAGCTAATCTCAAACTTAACAAACAAAAAATTTTGTAAAAGTTGTTCATAATAAACTTCTATCATTTAGGAATAAATACAATCTTTTAGTTTCATCAGTATGATTTCATAAAAAAGAAAGGTACTAAAGATGCCCTTAGTTACATCACTAAAACAATTTATGATAAATTAGAAAAAAGTAAACCAATAGCAATAACATTCTTAGACTTAACTAAGGCACTTGATACTATAAATCATTCAATATTATTAGATAAAATTACGAAATAAAGAGGAAGGCACATTACATAATACATTAATAAGGCACAATACATTAATAACAAACTATTTGAACAGCAGAAAACAAAAAGTATGAATTGGAGCTGCTATGAAACTATAAATACTGGTATACCCCAAGGTACAATACTTAGACCACTACTTTTCATAATTTATATAAACGATTTAATAAGAAACAGAACTAAAAGTATAATTGCGCATGTGGATAATACTGCAATTAAATCAACAGATGATTAGAATAAAGTTGAAAAAAAAAATGATTATGCATTTAGAAGGTATATCTGTATAATTAGCACTAAGTAAATTATTGATAAATATGTAGCGTATATATAGTGTTCGGCTACTTCTGTGATAGTATTCCTAATGATATGAATATACTTATACAGGGTAATAAATTAAGCAAGGTAACATTTTTATATTTACCAAGAGCTTTCTGCGGTCCAAGTAGCACCCAGTCTGCTGAACTTGATAGAAGCCCATGATTTATCAATATAGGTGGTTTAACATTAGGAATATTTTCTGTTTTAGTCTGACGTATAGTATCTGTCAATACCGAAGCTGCTTTTTCATGTCCTTCTGCCTTTAAAATTTCTGCTAATCTTTCTTCAGCAAATTCTGGTGTGTCTAGGTACTGTGATTTGGCTTTTCTTAACACTCGGTGTAACTCCAGTCTATAACCATCTTCTGTCCAGACATGATGAGTTTCAGCAATATACCCATGTTTTGTTATCAACTCAGGCTGTAAACAAATACCAAAATGTCATTCAATATGCTTAAATTAATCTCACTCATTGATTACAAATGAAAACAAAATAAATTCATACAAATAAATCATTCTACAGACTTCTGTTTATAGATAAAGTGTCTTTTGATACTTTTATGCAAAAACTACTAAGAAAAATTACTTGTGTAATTTATTTATTTATAACTATGAATAAATGATTGAATATCAATTAATATTATTGTAAACTGGTTTAATTGATAAATACTGTTTTGTAAAAAAATATAAAAAAGAACATTGAACTCAATTGACTGACTTTTTTTTATTATCTCTTTTTTGTTCTCTCTTATCTTTATGTAATCGATTGTTCCAAACTTAATTGTAAATAATTATACTTTGCTTGCAAAATTAAACCTTTTAATGATGTTAATACTAATGTTAAAAACACATTATTTAAAACAATAAATAAAATAAAATAAAATAATTATTAAATTATTGTTTATTTAAATTTTTTTATCTCTTGTTCGCCAATAGTATTGCTTTCAAACAACTTCAAATAAGAAAAACAATTCATTTGTTAGTAATTTTCTGTAATCATAAATGATTACTAATTTTATAATTACTAACTTAATCATAAAAATTTAAATTAACAAGTAAATTATTGAAAGCAATAATTAAAAGTAAAAAATTTAAAACGAATTTAGTTCAAAAGAATAACTTTTAAATACTATTGTTTCATGAAAATAATTATTTTGCAATTCTCTACTTTCTTGTACAACAATTAACATAACTAATTACCCTTCAACGAAAATAACCGCCGCGACGACTTGCAGACGAATCGCCATTATTTATTCGAGAAATACATGCGTACATTTGAAATAATCTAGAAATTTCTCAACAAATAAATGCAACTTTAAATATAATTAATAATGTACTTATGTGCAAAAACCTGCAAACTAAGATTCTACTTTATTAAAACTTACTCCACACACACTGATATAAACTGTCATTTAAAGCCCAACGTATACACAAAAAAAAACCCTCGTAAATTACAGGCATCGTCTGCTCAACGTAATCCGTTTCAAAAAGGTTAGGATCAGACCTTTCGAAAACTACAAATCCCTAGTTTCGCAATCGCCGCATGGTAAAAAAATAAAATCCTTACACCCGCAAACAAAGAGTGGAGAACGCGATAATTCAATATAACAAGTTGTTCCGCGTGAATCATCCCACTCTATAATCGCAAACACCTTGCCTTAGGCATCGCAAACTCACGCGCGCAAAACGTATACTTATGCACGTCTAGAATTAGAAAGAACTTACCGTTGTCATATGAACCTCATCGTGATTGTCTTCGCTCATCATATAGCGGACGGTCCGCTCGCAGTGCCCTTGTACTGATTGAATAACTTTGTGGTTCCTGGAAAGGGCGAGAACGCCGTGTTTCAAGGACCACTGAAAAACGAAGTTTCCGCCTCTCCAAAGGCTCTTCAATGCCAGATTCGCTATCTCGGCACTTGCACTCTCTTAAAACGTTGCCGCCGCTGCCGACGTGAAAGTATTGCTACCAGACGTATCGCGCACAGTATTCACGAACTGAGAGCTTACGAACGCATGTCACCTCTGCTGCTGTTTCCAAAGACGTCGAGTTCTCGCGGAGGGACAACATTAACTGAGGCTCGCGTCAGTCGGCCGCAGCTAAAACCTCGCGCAGCTGCGACGAAACTCGGCAAAGGGAGGGGGCACCAGCAGTCTTTGCTGGTGTGCGCATCTCGAGCCGTCGACGAGCGTACCACTCTGTGCACGTGTTTACACATACCACGCCTCCCTTACTCTCTACTCTGATATTTACAAGTGGTCTGTGAGAATGTGTTGGTGAGAGAACAGTGCCGAGAAAAACTCAAGCAGTGGTGGGGGACGATGGAACGTCAGCTTATTTGTGAGTCGCAGAGACGAGCCCCCAACCTTTTATCCGTATGCGAGCGCCAAGCCAAGATATACGAATACTTACTTCGAATTTCTGGGGAATGCGGGGCCAGGCCTGAAAACCTAAATTAGCCGCGCAAGGAAAATTCGAGAGCGCTAACGAGATTCTGATAACGGCTCCATCTGCATCTGGACCGGCCTTTTTTTCTCTGTTGCTGAAACCAGGAGTCAGAAAGTGCTGAATCGTGTTCTTGAAGAGAGGTTTTTCTACTGGTCTGAACAGGTTCGCCTCTTTCAGAAAGTTGGTATTTTATTGCCTTTTTTAAACATTTATTTATAGGATCATTGCTGGGGATGATGCAGTTTTACAGATAAAACTCAATTGATGTTTACCTGTTTATAAAATAGATAAAATTGAGAACAAATTGTAGATAATTAATTGCCACGATTTATAACACTGCATTTAATAATTGTATTACTTGAAGTGGCAAAAAAGTAAAAGCAATAAAAACTGATTTATTTATTTCAAAAGAACTCTTTAAAAAATTAAAAGCCAAACATTGTCACACACCCAGGCTCTTAAAAATATGTTTATAACCTGAAAAGGAAAATAATATTATTGTGTACCGACGCTGTACTTACGAGGCACGAATAACAAGCTAATTAGTAAGACGCAATAGTAAATTGTGAAAGCAAAATAGAATCGATTACATCAGTCTCTGCATAATTTCGTTTGAATTTTGAAATACGCTCAACTGTTAACATATCTGAAACGGTCCACAAGACAATGACCTCGTTGAATTCATTCGCGTGCTGATATCTGCTAGAGAAATTGAAATTAGGCTACGAACACAATGAGGAAACACAAAGGAGCGATTAGAACGAGAAAGAAAAGGTTGATATGCGCTGCTGAGATAGATAAAAATAGAGATTGCACTGAGGACCATATTCTGCATTCTTAACGCTGCCGTTTGAGTTTGCCGCGCATGCGCAGACGCCGATTTTTACACTTGATGCCGTGTGAGCTTAGAACAAAGAACAGGAAATCTCCGAGATTGTATCTTTAAGTTATTGTTTTATTTAGTTAGCTTAATTAAAAGTTTTTTCATTTCATTTAAACAATAAATTAAAAAGTATTGCAACTTACCGATTAAGTAACTTAATAGACCCAGCATTTATAACGTAATGTTTTTTATACTTAGGCTATTAATTTATACGTTCGTTTCATAGCAGAAAAACTTTTTACTGTTATTATTATTCCAGCAAAAACTGGTTCTTTCGTAAACTGTGTCTTAGCCCAAAGTAGGAATCATCAGAAAGTTATTACAATTCAAGAATTCGTCGTTTCCAAACTTTTCCGCATTCGTTAACATAATTAGTCGAACCTTAAAAATTTAAAATAATTTAACCCCTTTACCAAAAAAAAAAAAAAAAATATTTTAGAGTCGGCTATACTTTTAGAACAAAGCTGACTTATCCGGATGCATTCAAAAAATATCATGGTTTATTGAGTTCTAGGAAACATGCGCTGAATGGTACCTCTGGCCAAACTGCTCGATTCAGGATTAGAAAACATCCGATAGATTTATGACCTGCAACACAGGCAAGTACATTTCGAGGAAATCCGGCCTAAACCTTGCGTACTTTATGGAGGATGGATTTTGAACAATGGGTCTGTGAGTAAAGCGGTATTAAAAAGGATGGCTGTAAATAAATAAAAATGTAAATTAATAAAAATATAAATAAATGACTGTAATGCCAATAAAAGTGTAAAAAAATGTTCTAAACTCATTTTGCAATTATATTATACAGTATACTGGTTAAGTTATTATGTAAAATGAATTTAATGTTGTATATTTTCAAGATAAAATCAATATAAATTAAGCTTATTCAAAGCCGTTATAGTCATTTATAGTCGATGTTTTTACAATTTTGTATTCACTTTTTTATTTCAATAATGATAGAAGCATCTATAAAAACGAATTATTATTTATAAAGGTACATTAAACTACAAGAAAAGCTACAAACGCCCTATAAAATAAATAATAAAATTACGTTTAAAAGCAAATATTTTTTTTAACTAAGGTCACTGCGCCCAAGTCGTAAATATGTTTACTCAAAAAATCATTTTTCGTTACGCAGAATAACGATCGCTCCTGCGTTATTATCACCGCGGCGAGTAAATAGCGAGAACTGCGACGCAGCAAAATGCAGCGACTGTCAACAACGGGATGCATCCGTCACGTGGGTGGAAAAGAACGGCAGAACGAGCAACTCTTATTTAGTTTTGAATTCTGCCGCGCAGATCCAAGGGTGCACGCCCGGTAAGTTTCACGTGGCGGGGGATCTCGAGCGGCAACAAGCCCTTAGTTTACCGTTTTCAGGGGAAACGTTTCGAACCCGGTTGCAAAGATCCTATAAATTCCAATAGAAAGGGTGCAGAAACCGCATAACCTATGCGGTTTTTGCACCCGGATCTATGAAATTTTATTAGTTTTTATAAGATCATTTCAATAGGGAATGCATATATATTGACGCACGACGTCCAGAGAGAATAAGATCGCGTTATTAATTATTAGAAATGCTTTGTTAAGTGGTTGCGTTAGAAAATATTGTAATGTTGTTTTTGGATAATCAATTTTAGTAACAGTTTTTATTAATTCGTGCTAAGCGTAGTCATGCTGGATTGTATTTACATAAATTATGGAGATTTTTATTAACTTTTTATTAAAAAGCAGGAAACTTTGTCATGCAAATGTATAAAAAGTGTGCTTTAACTTAAACCTGATTCTCTCCGTTCGTTAACCTTTTAAAGAAATTCTTCTCCTAAAGCTAAATAACCTTGCGATCGTAATTACATAAACTTCAGATATTTTTCTTTCAGTTTATGATTCGTTATTAAAACCCAAAGAAAGACTTATGTGAAGCTTTTTGGACATAAATTATTCATAACGTAGCAAACATGAAAAAAAACGTGTTTCCGTATTTGAGTTTTTGAATCTCGAAGAGAAAAATATTGACATCTTTTCTATCTTCATTATAATGATAATCGCACCTTAAAATTTGATTAAAATGGGTTTCAAATGTAAATGGTATTATAGATTAAAACTTTGCTACTTGATGCATTTATATATTTATAAAAAAGAATATTGCTCTTTTGATATTATATTATTACTAAAATTAATACTAAAAATGAAATGCCAATATGATTATGACTGTTGCACATTTTCAAAGTGGTTTCCTATTCAATCGGTCTAATTCATTATCCAGAATAATCAGTTTGTTCCATTAATGACACAAGGTCTGAGGTAATCATATTAATCATAGCAACTAAGCAGTAAGAAAAACGATTCTTTCGTCAAAATCTTTCAAACGCAAATGCATAACTCAAGATTTGAAACGCTAGAGCAATCTCAAAAGTATTCTCCAAAATGTACAGAGTAATATCGTGCATTAAAATATATGCAGCATTTCCTCTCGTTCTATTTCTGCGACGCTCGCATCATCGGCCGTAAAGATGATTAATGGTCTCCCTTCGGGCCGTTATCACATCAAACTTGAAGCGACTTGAAAACTGACGTCAATCGAAAGCGCAGCGCGGAATAATAACCGATAATTTTGCGATCGAGCGCGTATTATATAGCCGCGAGGCCCCCAAACTTTCCGCGTACATCGATCTGTCCGCTCTTCGACTTGGCGAACTTCCAAAATACCGGTTTCCGCGCGCGAGAACCGCCTGGAACATTCACGAGTTAACGTCATCCGCAGCCTCGGAGGGGAAGAGAGCCGCGCGAGCGTCACTCCTCTTTTTACTCGGTGCGCGCGATTTGTTTACGGATCGCCGAGCTATTGGCTTTTTCCCTCGAGTTACGTACCTCTCGCCGATGACCGATACGCGATGTCTGAATTTTCGGTGTTACGTAAAGGCGCGCGGCGTTCTTTTTTTTTTTGCGGAACGGAGATGAGCGTAATTGTTATTGACGATGACATTCGGAGAGGTTGCTGGAGAGTTTTCGAGTTCTTTTTTTAGCTGCGACGATCTTGGCCGAGAGAGGCAAAGAGCTTCTTGTACTGGGCAAAAAACCTGAGGGGACTTTGCCCGATACGCGGAGAATGGCGTTTTTGTACCGGGAGATGTCTGCCACGTGCAAAGTTAATCGGTGGCTTTTATTTCTTTTGATATTTTTTACAATAATTTTTATTTCAGACTGTGGAACTGTGGGAGATATTTCTAAAACTAACAAAATAATAAAGAGAGAAATAAAAGAGACGTTGTTTATTTACTTGCAGCGATTATATATCGCTCGACGTTTTTTCCAAAAACTTTAAAAAACTGCTGTTATCTTCCGAATTCTCTCATACTTTCCATGTCACAAGACCAATTAACGATGGAATTTTACACGGAAAATTTAAAAAAAAATCTTTAAAACGCAACATAGAAAAAGCGAAAAACTGTAAAATCCAGGAAGTCGCACTCCAGCGTCAAGTTTTAGCCAATAACGACGAGAAGCGGCTGAGGTCATCATCCATTGACTAGGCACTTCAGGCTCGAGTTGGGTTTGCACTTTTACTTCCAAGCCGGAATAAGGACACCTGCCACACGAGATTTCTCCTCGCGACTTACGTTTCCTCAATCAAGAAGCCATTCGAAACTTACATAAAGCTTCCGAGCGTGAGCTCGAAAATCTTAATCAAACCAAGATCCGAAACTATTCCGCTTTACGTCAAATCCCCGCTGTAATTGTCGTACGTTGGGAAAAAGAAAATTTCGGGCTTCGATAATCGAGTTTGTGGATCACGTTTGCTTTAACGTTTCAAGTTGAGTGCCCGTTATGTAAGGTATTGTACGTATTACGTCGTGAATAATTTTATTTACAGTAAGAAATTGTAACGGCGAGGGCTCTTTTAAAGTTGCAGCTATTAATAAAGTGCAATTAATTTGTGTAACTTTCTATTCAGTTTTAAATTATTTGCGAATTTAAGTATTTCCTGGCTTTTTAATAAATGAATTTATGCATGCATAAACTAATCGATAATTATTATGCATTTCTATAAATAACTGCAGTTTTTTTCACGTTTTGAGAAAATTAATCGCCCAACTGTAAAAATAAAAAAAATAAAAAAAATACATTTGTCGTAAGCGCGATTTTTATCAAAGTTTAGTTTTAATGCGGGCCGAAATATAAAAGCATTATCTCCGAAAGTCTTTGAACATGACTGATTACAAAAACAATAGAAATATAAATACATTCGGGGAGAAATTCGCGTTTATCGATGGCTTCTAAGAAACGTGGCCAATAATAATTGCGTAAAGCGCATCGATAATTATCCGTATCTCTTCCACTTGGACAGATGAAAATATAGGCTAAAGAGGGAATTCACCCGAGCATCGGTTGAATTTATCTGAAAGCCGCATTAACAAAACGTTTCCAGAAATTCAGAAGTATACGGAACGTTTCTTTGAGCCTCCGCGCATCGTTCAAGCGGAGTTCATATAAAAATTCAAGAACTCCATTTATCACGTTGCTTTGTAATTATCTAAGAGAGGAGTTTTATTCTCGCGCTCGTTATTATCGGGGGCATAATTCATGCGTGCATTTTATAATCATGACGTCGGCGAGGCACATAAAGGCAATTTTATAATTGATATTTTGATTCGATTGATAATGGTCGCTTCGCTCGAGCCGCGAGAAGGATATTTCTCTTAAAAATATTTTCTCGCCGCGCGTTGCACAACGCGGCAACGTGAATTTCCAACGTTTAAGTCGCGGCTTGTCGTTGTACTTGCGCGATATCGCCTTTTAATTTCAACAAATTTCAAGCGCGCTCACGTTTAAGTATTGTTAAGTCTAGATTATACTTTATCTACACAATGGACGTTGCAAGTTTCCTCAAAATTTTGGTTTGCAATCGGCGATGAATAGGCAATTTTTAGATAAATTTCTATTTGCATTACCAGTGACTTGAAGCCCAAGAACAAGAAACTGCAGACAAGCAGAGCATAATAGAGTGATTTAACACATTTTTATCAGCGAAAGCCAGAACTGACGTATGCACGATATTCGCCATAACGTAAATAGAAAAAGTCGCTTAACTGAATTTCCCGTCGCGGCGAATTACACGTCGATTCGTAAACAAAGTAATCGAATGGAAATTTAGAGTCATTAAACTCCTCCGTCTTCCTCTCTTTCTCTCTCTCTCTCGGCGTGAATAATCGACGAAGAATCCGAGCTGCAGCCTGCAGCTGTCGTCGGGAGGCTTTACAGCTTCGAAAATTTATCAGCCGCCAGGTGCTCATTGCGATCTGATAATCCGATCTCGATCTCGTTTGCCCGAGGAGTAACGAACAATGTATAAGCAAGCTGAAAACGCTAATGACGCAAAGTTGCGAGAAGCTGCGTCTTCCAGCCCGGCGATGGAAGTGCGTATTACTAAATATGGCTTGGCGCTCTTATGTTCACGAGTTGGAAATGAGCTCAGGCGAAGGTTTAGCTGGTCGAGTGTGAATTTTTAGGCCAATTGCCATTTTAAGTTGGAAGGTTTTATTGCGCGAAGTGACAAAGTTACTTTTTACGCAAAAAAAAGTTATTTATAATACATAAATCGTTAAATTTCTCGTCAGTAACGACAAAATTCGGTACAAGTTTAGTAATCTGCCCAATATCAACAATCTCCCGAAAAAGCATCAACTCTCCAATTTATCCCGAGCGGCTCGAGAAAGCGAACGTCGCAGTTCGCCGGCAGGGCACTGCAAATAATAACGCGCAATACTCTCCGGCTTGCGTAGGGATCTCCGGCTCCCCCCCCCCCTCCCCCTCTCTCCGTCCGCACGCGCCGATATACCGAGGAAAGAGGCGCGCGCGCGCGCATCAGTCAGCGCGGGAGATAACGTCCGGCGCGCTTGGGAAATCTCTCGAGATAAAGCAGCACGCGTTTATCCCCCATGGAGAGGAGGTTCGGAGGCTCGTCGCCGACGAGCTGGCCTACTTGCTGGCTTTCGGAGGTGTCGGCCTTCTCTCTCTCTCTCTCTCTCTCTCTGTCTTTCTTACGGCACTCTGCGGGGAGGGCCACCTGCTCGGCGGCGAGGGGAAAGGCGGCTTTTATGACTGCTTCTTAGGACGGTCGGGGATTGAGTCGGAGTGGCAATGACTTCTTTCGATACTTTATGTAAAGTGGGAGTTAATTGTTGGATGTTTTGGGTTTATTTTACGCTGAGAAAAATATCTGGATTATTATTATGAGAATGTTTACTTATTGTTAGAGTTAATTATTTTTGTCAAATTTTCCATTTTTACAAATATTGAACAATTAAAAAGTGCCGTCGTCTAAAAGCAAACTGTAATGTTGTTATGCAATTGCAATGACCTTCTTATCAATCATATTCAACGGTTCAAGCGAATAAATGAATATTAAGCTATTCAAGATGTCACAAGGCTTCAGATTACTAAATCTTCAACAAAACGTGAATCGTTTGTGGAGTAGAAAGTTTGGCCTTAGGGAATAATAGTCGAGCCCCGATGAATCACGTCCTAATGAAAAGTTCAATAATGAAAATGTGCATTCGGCAATTTAAATTTTCATCAAAGTTAATGAGATTTCTTCCGAAAGTAAAATATTAAACGAATAAATTATTTTCATCTTTCTCCGCGAATCTGCATATTCATGACTGCATTAAATCAAGTCGAATTTGCCGATCGATAGTACACCTCAAACTCAATGAATCCCACGACGAATCGTTTCGTAACAAGTTTAACAAGCTTGAATATTTAGCGGAGCAGCCTGGGTGCATTCGAGCGGAATGAAATTCATTGATGAAGTTTCCACTCCTCTTGTTCACGTCAATTTAACTGACGATTTCTCTCCGGTTGCAAAGACTACCACGCACTTCTTCAACCGCAAAATTTTCAAATACGGATTTAAGAGTTATTAGAGAAAATTGCAGACTACCGAAGTTCACCACAAAAATAAATAACGACTTTTAGTTTGTTTTAGTTTTACGCGTACATCCTTTGCTGTGCGGAACAAATAATTTAAAAGTAAAACTTATTTGTCAAATCATTTCTACGATAAGTAATTATTTGCTGTAATTAAATTTTAATATTTGCGTGATTGTACATTTTATCAATTATATATTTAATAAAATATGCAATTATTGAATAAATAAATATTGATATACTTTATCTGCAAATTATGCATAAAAATAATTAACTATGTAATCGTCAAAGAATACAGCGGAAATCATTTAAAAATAATTTTTAATATTAAAAAATAAAAATTATATATAATTATTTGCATTCATCATATTCGGATAAGTAATTATACTAGGATCATATTACTTTTATTGCAAGCTGATGTCAGAGATATTTCAGTCGTTAAATCTTTGGGAAAAAGTTTCGTATTGTTTTCTGCAGGCGATCTGCAATTAATTTAACGTCTTCTACTTCCTCAATTTAAGTTTCCAAAAATTAATTGTTTCAAGGACAAAATGCCAATGATGATTCACTTTTTATATTCAAATCTTCTTTTTTCTGTAACGACCTGCGTACTCAAAATAAAAAGTCTGAGCTTATAAATTTGCCTAAAATTTACAGAAAGAAACCGCGAAAACTGCCGAATACGCGAATTTCTGCAAAGAACAATCGAGTTTTGTAACAGAACAACGATAACTGCGCTGTACTCGTTATCTCAATAACGAACACGTGGACGTTAAAAAGCGCCGCTTATCGCTATTTACTATTCCGAATAATCGAAGGAGCGCAATCGAAAAACCGGCATCGCCGAGAGGAGCGGTTATATAAATTTAGAGAAATTCGCTCCGCGAAGAATCGCTGAATTCTAATCTTATATTATTCTCCCGCCGCGCCGCGTATTTTCTAAGTCTCTCTCGTTGTGCGTCACCGAAACTCGTCCGTCGAGTTTCAAAACATTGCCGCAATCGTCCATATTTTTCTACGATATTACTCGCAATTATTTTAGCGAATATACGCGCCGCCTAAGCGATTCAAGGTCCTCTGGCTTTCGTATCAAACTCCGTAACGTCATATTTATCAGTCGGTTTAACTTTGTATGGACGTTACACAAAGCAGCGGCGATAACACGAGGAAGCGGCGTTGATATACTTTTATTCCTCCAATTGTTATCGGCGAAAGAAAAACGATAAAAGAGGGACAATAACACTTGGACGTTTTTGTTCTCCTGCTTAAGAATTTTCCAGTTTTTTATTTTTTTTATTTTATTTTTTTTTTATTTCTTTTACTTTTTCAACCTCTCAATGCACTTCGATCGCCGAATCGTACGAGCTTCAAAAGTTTATTTACAAAGTCGCAGTGTGTCATTTTATACGTGGTGTTTTTTTTTCATTATAAATGAAAAATAAATACAGCGAGCTGTTTCGTCGAGTTCGAAGTTGAAACCCACAGAAGTTACATTGTTTTACATCTCTAAGCGTCGAGAGGTTAAAGTCGAGAGATCTTCTCTTCTCTAAAATCGCATATATATAATATTTCTTTGTTTAATTTAAGATATATTCGATTTATTCATGCACGCGCTCTTATTTGTACACACCCTTAACATCGATAGATCTTTGTAAATATATACTATATGTACGTTTAAAAGTTTTCTCGTAACCGGACGTCGATTTCTTTTCACTTTGGTCTACCGAGTAAAGCGCAATCAATTGCAAGTTTCTCTCTCTCTCTCTCTAGCTCTCTCTCGTTCTCTCTCTCTCTCTCTCGCTCTCTCTCGCTCTCTCTCGCTCTCTCTCGAGGATTAAAATGTCTATTACAGCGCTGGATGATTATGAGGTTCGCGCGTAATGATTTTCTCTTATTCTTGTTTTTGTATAGGTTCTAAGCGTATTTTAGATTTTCTCATTGTTTTGTGTTTATACTTTTTCTTTCTTTTCTCCTTGGATTCTTCGCACTTGCACGAATTACACTTTTCTTTCTTCTTAGATTACCACTAATATATCTCGATAAAGAGTAACAGTTTTAAAAAATAACGGCTACGTCTCGTCGAAAGAAGACATTTTGGTATATAGTATTTTTTTATTCTTTCTGCTAGCTTCTACGATATATCCATATTAGTTCGGAGAGTAGTTTTCGCACTCGGAGGAAGTGGATGGGGAAACGAAAGTCTAGAAGGTAATAGAGTTCGATTGAAAGATTCAAAAAGTCAAAATTTACTTCGTTTTCTTTAAGTTTTTTCGATAATTAAATACACATTGTCATTTACTTCTTTTTAGATTAATTTCAACGAAATTACTTAAAGTTTTGCTTTCATTAACACTTTGAAACGTTATTTTGTAAACTTCAAAGCTCGTCGCACAAAACAGAATTTTTGAACCTCTTAAACGAATTCTATTATTAATAGAACGAAAGAAAGTGGCATCAAAAACGGAAACTTAATCGCATTAAGGAGGTTATCAGAGTATACGCAAAGTCTCATTTTCTCTAGAGATGCTCTACTGAAGTATTCAGAGCAATATGCACGCGACACTCAAAAGCATACAAACCGATAAGTCGCGCACATTTTACAAATATACGTATACGGCGCTTTAAAATCTGCAAGCGCTCGGCTTCGAGACTCGCCGAGCAGCTTTAAATTCGATTTGAATTATCAGCCGAGATACTGCCGAAGGAATTGAACGATATTGCAGTTTTCCCGTTACATAATAATCGGTGACGTATCGGTAATTTTTGCGCCGATAAAAAGCGTTTGTTGAATAGTGCTTTGGGAAATAAAAAACAAAATTCTACGAAAAAAGAACAATTTGTGACTTATCTTTCGGAGTTGACTACTCGGCGAGTTTCGAAGCTGAACCAACAAAACAGTGCATTTAATTGCGCTATCTCTTATTTATGCAAAGTTTATGCGCTCACAGAATCGAAGGACAAAAAGTCATCCGGGCAATTCATTGCTCGGATAGATTTTTATTTTAATGCTCTTGCATGCTAAAATAGCAATGACTATAATTTTTAGCGAATACACAAATGTAAATGACTGCCATAAAAATCAGAAGAAAAAAACCGAGGAGTCGAGCGGAAGCGCGAAGAACGAATTTTTATAGATTCGACTTTGCGACTAATCACAATTGAAACGTACTGTTGATTTATTAACCCTTTTGAGTATACTTACAATTTTATTTTTTAAATTAAAAAGAACATTTTTTTCATTCAAAGTTCCAAGCACGAAATTTGCCGAACTGCATCCGACACTTTTTCAAGTAAATTTATTCCGTATCAAACTAAAAGAATCGCCATCATCGTAAAATTTCAATCGCCAGGCTCTAAACTTGAACTTTCAAAGATTATATAATTCATCGGGCGCGAAATCAATGCCGCGCGAATCCCGGCCCGAAGGAAGCGTCGACGCAAGCGACGCGCAGAACCGTCCATTAGCCAAACGGCAATGAGCTCTCTCTCTCTCTCTCCTCATCATGCTCCAAAGGGTTAATAACGCAAACTCCACAAAGCAAGCCATCAATTCCCCTCCCGGCAATTTTCGCTCCGCCGCCGTCCAGCCATCCGCGTCGTCGCGCCGCGCTCGTTAATTACCCGCGCTCTCGAAGAATCGCTTGGGAGAATCGATCGGTCGATGGGGAGGGGGGAGGG
>UCOL01002346.1:0-26367 GCA_900474335.1 Ormyrus nitidulus
TTTTCATAGTTGTGAAAATATGCTCTTTTTGTAACCAATGAAAATTACATTCTCTACGAAAGGATTGCATGATGAGGAAGAAGTCATTTTGTGACTAGCTTAAATCCTCTTGTACGTAAGAGGATTGAACACGAGAGGATTTTCCTCTGCTCATGAAAACTATGGTTTTTCGATTCAAAAAGGTTTTATTCAAGCTGAAAGGAAAAACCGGCTTTAATGAGCGGATTGAGTTCAGAGGAAAATAATATTATTTCCGTATATGAGGACTGTTTTTCTGAGTGCTTGCGAAAAACAGCTACTTCGCGCACGCAAAACAAGCATAAACATACGAGTTTCGCGCACTCCGTTAAAAAAAACAATTTCCGTATAAGAGGACTGTTTTTCTGAGTGCAGTCTGCATATTCGTTTGAGACCGAAAAAATTAAGATCACTCTCAAAACCATTCCATCGCAGCAAACGTAAACCCCGAAAAATGCCGGCGTTCCCTCTCTCTCTCCGCCGCTCGCTTCTTCTCAAAGCATCGGCTCAAAGCCGGAAAAGCCTCGAGCGCCTCGCAAATATTAGCATTACTCCGTGGCAGACGGAACATTTGGCAAGGGCAGGTGAACGGTGCGCGCCGCGAGCGATCAAGGTCAGGGGATTTACGATCCTCCTCCTCCTCCTCCTCCCGCGCCCTACGCCCGCGAACTTTGAAGAGCGCCTGCGCCCGCGACGAACGAGCCGGCTTTTAAAAGTCTCCTGGGTTTCCGGCCGGCCTCGCACGCGATCACTTCCGTCCACGAGCGCTTCGAGTTTGTTTAGAGCGGCTTATCTGCACGGGGAGGTTGGGAGAGTCGCGGTGGAGCCGACGACTGTCTTGGACGGTGAGTTCTTGGGACTCGTTGTTTTGCTTACTCCGCGGAGGAGTTTGCGGCAGGTGGAGAGGGTTAATTTTCATTTTGAAGTTAAAGTTGTTGAATTGGCGACGATAGTATCGATTTGCATCTTTACCATGAACTTCAGTTTGAACAGTTTCTAAACATGCTATATTATAACATATTATTTAAGGAAAAGTCGAATGAAGAAAAACGTTGTTGCCTCCTTTAACAACGATTAAAGTATACCGATTCAGCGAAAATTCACCGTCAAAGGCTATATGTATGTATCCCGCTCAAAAGAGAAGAAATCTCCCCCGAAGCCGCAACATCAGCAGGGGCCGAAAAATCTCTCCGAGCTCCGCTGACCGGAAATGAAAAAGGAAGGAAAAGGAAGGCCTCCGTGTACCCTCGGCAACGGTGAGCGCGCGCGAGGAGGGACAAATTTTAGCGGGGCGCATATATACGCATGCAGGCCGCCCCCGGAAAGTGAGGGTGAGAGAGAGAGAGAGATAGAGAGAGAGCGGGCCTCGGGCACATTTATTGATCAGAACTTTCCGACTCGGCGATGTCGAGTAGCTGCACGTACGCACGCCGAAATCCGAGAGAGTGAGAGAGAGAGCGAGAAAAAAAGCCCGCTGTTTATACCTACGTGGACGCCATTTCAATTAGGACGATTCCCGGGGCTTTTGCGCCCAACGGCGGCCGCCTCCCTTCCACCGGGTGGAGAGGAATTTTTTTTAATTGATCATTTTTTTATTGAGATGCTGAAAATTACTATACCGCCGATGGGTTATTCATGGGCTGCTTGTTATCGAGTACAAGGGAGTTGCGCAAGCTCGGATGGGAGTGTAATTTCAAGGGAGGTACTGTCGTGCGGCAATTCAGTTATTTAAAATTGTAATGTGCCCTTTTCTGTGTTATTAGACGAAGCTTGTTATTTTCGAGCTTCGTTTCTAGAATTGACTTTGAAGAATTTTAAATAAACTTTCGCTCCGCGCAAAATGCACTTGGATAAAATAGAAATTTTATCTTCCAAACTTCGGCGAATTGACTTTAGCCTGCCCCGTTCCCGGCTGGAAATCCGATTGCATAAATAAAGAACGAGAGAAGAATAAACAGAGCTGACCGAGTCAGGGCCGCATGCCGGATTAATTCTTTATCAATTTCCCGATTTCGCGGCTGCCCGTCCGAACGTCTCGGGGTATGTGTTCCTTAATTTTTTATCCGGGACGCATACACATATATACCTGGAGGTCTTTCTATCGAATGAAATTTTTATCTGTGCGGCCAGGACGTTGCAGTCCCGAACGATTCACATCGAGAAGTAAAACGTAGGTAAACTAGCAGCTTTACGATGAAATACACTCGGCTGGATGTGTTTGAGAAATTTTTATTTTTTTTCAAAAACTTAAGTTACTCTGCACTTTGCGGAAACGAAAGCAACCTACATCTAAATAAAATGGGTATTTTTCCTTTAAAACATACCGCAAAGCTACACGTTCACTAATTGCTCGAACGAAAGTACCATCTTTTGTTTAAGAATCCAATAATTTATGCAACAAGATTCTCTCCATTTTACCTGTCTTCCAAACTAACAAGTGCCAATTACCTCGTTACTGCGAAGGACGTTTCTTCAGCAAAGAGCAAGCACCGCTTTGCGAAACGAAAGTCAAAAGATTAGCCTCGAAACTGATCTCCCTCGCCGCGCGCGCCAGAGATCCTCGCTTAAACTTCCTCAGCGCGAAAAACATCAATACTCGCAAGAGCCGGAAGGCAAACGCAGCAGCAGCAACAGAAGCAGCGGCGGTGGCGGCGGCGGCTGCTTTGGCTTCCGGGCTCAAAAGTCAATTTTCGGCCTTCCCCTCGGCTCCTCTCGCGGAGTCGCTCTGATTACCCGAAAAAACTAAAAATTCGATCAACTGTGAATACCTGCGAAGGCGGCCGCTCCAGTTGCGCGCGCGCTTTCTCCGGGAGCGTTTTAACGCGGTGGCCTAGGAAGCTAAACAAGTATACTCGGCTCGCGATTTCACTCGCCGAGGCAGCTCCTCGCCCATTGTATTACACTGGCCGCGAAAGCCGAAAGGAGAAACGAACGCGCCGCGCGGAGAATAGCGGAGGAGCGGCGCGGATACGGGAATTGTGCGCCTCCCGCCTCCCAGTCGACTGGCAAATTCAACGGAATAAGAGACGCAGTTTTATACGTCGAATGATTGTACGGGCGAGTCATGATTTTCATTCCGGCCGGGAAGACTTTGGCGAGCGTTGCGCTCCGTGGATTTCTCCTGGCGCTCGAAGCGAGCAATTAAAATCTGCAGTCGATTGGAGCGACGTATTTAGCAGGTTTTTAGATTCGAGCGCGAATGAAAAAGTTAAATATTTAAAGAATTCAAACGTCCTCCCGACGCGCGTCCCAGAAACGTGCTGGATTTTCGATATAATTGCCCATTCCTGAAATTTCCTGAGCACATAATCACGCGCCTAACCAGCGACATAATTCAATCTCCCTCCCCCTCCGACTCTCCTTCCCCGAAAGAAACACCGGAAGAAAAAAAGAGCAGCCAGCCACTCCCGTCGCCGCGAGCGCTGATCACGGAGCCGAAAAACCTCGTCGGCAGTCCATCACGCGCGTCGCCGAGAGCGAAAGCGCAATTCCGAATTCCGCGCCTCTGTCGCGAGTAATCGAGGCATTCCCCGAGGATATGTCGCGCGCCCTGTCGCAAAAGAGACGACCGAAGAATATAATAACGCCGGGATAATATGAAGGGAGGGAGGGAGGAGCTCCGCTGCTCCTGGTCGGAATAAGAACGAGGAGAGGCTGCGCCGGCTGAGCCACGCGCCCAAAGCCGCTGCGAGGTCAAAGGACTCGGGACACGGCGAACTTTCGCTATTGTTTCGATTCTTGTACGCTTATACACCTCCGGGGTCGTTCGATCGACATCCGAGCCGAGGAGCCGCCAGGTGGGCTGCTGTGTCTTCAGCGTTAACGGGAGAAATTTATTTTATATTATTAGTTAATCAGGATTGCGACGCAGCTTCTATAGATCTATATATATGTGAGAAATACTTGAAGGAATTTAAATCTGCCTTGGGAGGAGGAACTCTTCGAACTTTTAACAAACCTGTTGGATTGCCGGTGAAAAAGGTTTCGAAGGTTTTTTTTAAACTAATCGCGTCGATAATTAACCTTCCTTTTCGAAGAACCAGAATTGAGTTATCTTCCGTGTAAACCGTGGAGAGGCCTGCGAGCAGGAGAAAGGTCGGAGTGAAAAAAAGATCGGATTCAGCAGTTATAATGAAGACTTGAGCAGGTGTGCTCGGATTGTTTGAGTAGAGTCTGGACTTAAACTTTAACGGTATTGGACAAACGAAATTGAGCGCTATTTAAGGTGAAGAAATAAGGGGAAACGGTACTTTCTGCAGGTCTATTGGTAAGTCAGTCAGGTGTTTCGATTTTAAGTTATGATTTACGCAGCTCGACGATATTCGATTATATACACAGAGCTTATGTTTGTTTAAAAAACTCGTACATTTTAATTGGAATTCTATTGGCGAGACTCGGATATTATTGGTATAGATTTCTTGTGCCGCATTGGCTTTAAAAACTTTATTACCGTGGAGCTCGGCAGAGTTGCGCATGGAACGGAAATACGGCCTGCCTATTGATGCTTTAAAGTTTATTACATATCAGCGTCGAGGAATAGTTTTATTGCGTGTGCAAGCGCGTTGGGTGTAGATTTACAATCGATGGATCGATAGAAAATTTGAAAACTGAAGCGCACACCTGTAAGTAAAAGTGAGAGTATCGTAAAAATATTTTTTTTTTTTTATTAAAACCTTGCTACACATTCCAGCTGGGTTCAATTAGCCGGAGCTGCTAATTTTAATTAGTATATAAGAAAGTAAAGAAATTTACGAAATTTTCCACGTTAACAGTTATTCGTGCTAGTTTAAAATCAATAAATAACATTTCTCCCGACTAATTATCCTATAGCTGAAAAAGGTCTTGCAATATTATTTTGCCCGATTGCGAGCTAGTTTGCACAAAAATAATAAAGCAAAAGCAAATTAGTATTTAATCGCCTGATTTGCGGGCAAAAAGAAATTTAGAATTCCTACAAGATAGTATTCTTTTTGCGGAAGAGCGATGTATTTCCCAAAGCTACCGAGTCTACTTTCCTTTTTTCCAGTGAAAAAAAAAAAAAAAAAAAAAAAATCACTACCAACGTCAGATAAAAGTGAAAGGTATAGCCTCTCTCGGGCTTTAGTGGCAAGAAAAGGGAGCCAGAATCTGGCGTACCGATCGAGCGAAAAGGGCAAACGTCAGTAGAGCGCGGCTCTCGTGTGCGTAGGAAAAAGCAGAGCCCCCTCATTATCGCCGCTGACAAAGAAGGCAAGTGCCCTGTGGCGCGCGCCACACCTAACGATATCCTACCCGAAGACGATGCATAAGCCGGAGCCGATCGTTCACCTTCGGCCATCTCCTCGATCTGCCGGTGATCCCCACGCATATATATCCGTCTTAATAATAAGGCATAAACCTCGAGAGCCGGCGAAGCAGTCAGTCGCGGCGCCCGAGAGCCGGAATAGCAGCGCGACGAGAAAGGGGTATTGTAATGCGCGTGCGGAGCGAGCGCGCGACTGTGTGCGCGCAAAAAAGAAAGCAAAGGAAAAAAATAAGAAAAAGGAACGGCGAATGAGTCAGACCGCGCAATGGCCGAGCCCACAGCTGCTCCTCCACTCCTTCGCTCCGCTCTCGGCGGCCTAACCTAAGCCGGCTAAGTCTCTTCTCCCGCCCGTCCGCCGCTGCACTCGCCTCGCGTGGAAAAGGTCATCATCTCGCATTCTCGGCCGCGGCGCGGATCGGCCGGAAGTACGCTTTTTAAAGCGCTCACGGGGGGATCGCTTATCGGTACAGTGGATGAATCTCGCTCATCGGGCGGCTGTTTAAAAGAGGGAGCGCGTCGCGGGCTTATCGCCGATCGGCCAGATGATGCTCGCGGATAAAGTGCCAGTTCGCTCTTCGCTTCGCCGTAATCTCGAGCGAGAATAGACGCGCGTGCGCTCTGCCTGCAATTGGAGAGTACACGGTGCGCAGGCCGCGTGGGCGGACGGAAGCCGGCGCTTACGAGGCGCTTTGTGCGCGCCGGTTTTTTTTTGAAAAAACAGCGCTGGCGGAAACGAGGCGTACAAGCATATATACGCAGGCGTGAAAGTGGCCAGCTCGCGGCGCGCCGATCGAAAGGCCGGCGAATTTCGATCGTTAATAAGGCGGCGCGCAGCAGGTTTCAAGGACGCTCGGGTTTCGAAAGTGAACGCGCCGATTTTCGGATTGAATCCAGATTTTGCGCGTGGATTTTCTTTTCCGGTCGTTTGTCAAGGTAGGTGTCTCGATATCAGTGCTGCATTGAATTTCATTGGGTGGTTCTGCAGGTTTCAATTAAAAATTCCTTGGGATTTTAATTTTATTCAATAATACCGATAGGAAAAATTGTGAGAATACTTGTTTTTTTCGCAATATATATTTATATTGATTCTCTCATCTGTATAATTAAAGTTTTTTTGAACGACCACTAATCTACAGATAGATATAGCAGTTTTTCAACTATCAAATCTCCATAAATGGACGTTTCCAAATACTATATTGATAAACTGAAAACTTAGAAGCATTGACAACATCAACAGTGCATTAAAATCTCCTCGCTTTTCATTCTCCACACCCAAGAGCCAGGCGGAGCACCGAGCAATACCGCGTCTTTCTCATAAAAGCCCACACTCGGATCCCCAAACCGCGCAACGGCACCCCCGCGCAGACCGAATTAAAATCCACAATAGTAACGGGCGTCCTCTCTGGAGCGTTTTCGGAAAACTCGATTGCGACTCCGCTCCCACGCCGCTCCGGCAACTTGGCGAAGAGCCTCAATTTCGCTAACTCAATAAAGGCCGAGCGACGAGCTGCGCCGAGCCCCGAGGAGCCTCTCTCAGATGCCGGCGCAGTCGCAGAGGGACAGTGTGCATGCACGCAGCGGCGGCGGCGGCGGCGGCGCCTAATGTCAAGGGGAGAGAGAGCGCAGCCGGCTGCGGACGAAAAGCGGCGGGGGGAGGGGGGGGGGCGGGGGCCGAGCTTTTGAAAATCTTTGCTTCGACGCCTGCGCGCCCGGAGTCTGCTCCGACGCTCGCTCACGGCGCTGCGGAGACTCGGGCTCGCCGAGAGGACCGAGAGTCCTGGCTGCTGCGGAACGAGAGAACCCAGGTACAGCCCAGGAACGCAACTTCTTCAAACTGTGCGTCCAAAGTAGTTCGGGAAAGTATACGGATCGCCTCGAGGCGAGAGTGTTGGTAAATAATTGCCGCGAATTCGACAAGTTTCCTCGTCTACGTGAAAGTGCCAAATAATAGTAAACACTATTCATAAGCCAGAGCAGCGTGGGAAGAAGCGAGAGAGTGAGTGAGGGAGAGAGAGAGAGAGAGAGAGAAGAAAAAATCAATAGACAGTCGGTGAGATGAGACGCAAATAATCAGCAGGCCCCAAAAGACACAGAGTCCAGCCTGGAAACGTGGGTGAGCGGCCGCGCGTATAGATCAATAACGATGCCATCGGTCGCGTGCAGCTTTGCGTGACAGCTCTATCTATCTATCTCTCTCCCTCTCTCGATGCCGGGCGAGAGGAACACGATGATCCCCCTGCCGCGGACGGGTCAGTTCTCGGCGGGCGGCCGCAAGCAGCCGCAGAACTCGGCCGCGGTCGGCAGCAAGTTCGCCAAGACCGAGAAGAACAGGCTGCAGCTCATCATGCAGAGCCGCAGGGAGAAGGCCGACGACGACGACGACGACGACGACGACAACGACGACGGAGCGCCGGAGGAGGAGGAGCTCGAGGGGGGATTCGCCGAGGACGAGGACCTCGCGAGCAAGGAGAGGAGGATCGGCATCGACCTCAAGGAGAACAGGAGGAGCAAGATCAGGAAGCCCACCAGCCGCAGGAACAAGGTGACCTTTGACGAAGGGCTCGATTTTACGGTAGCGGATCGTAATGATAGAATGTAGAATGTAATTTATCGAGCGGCCGCGGAGCAAAACGTTTGCGACACGGCCGAGAAAGTGCTTTTGTTGACGTGACATCGGGTTTGCAGTGGATTTGTAAATTTAAATAATTCGAAAAATCGCTTTGCTTTCAATTACTATACACTATGCTATCCGTCGGCCTAAGAAATTCTCCGCGTAATAATTAAGAGAAGAAGATTGCTCGAGCATTCTCTCATTGAGCGTGAAAAGCAGATCACGGCTCTTTTATCCTAAGCAACGCGTCTCGCTGCGTATGTGCCTTGTGTTTAAAAATCGAATTCGACGCAAGAAAGCTAGGATTCGTTGCATACATGTACATAAAATTAGCACTCGCTCAGCATAATTGAGCGGCTCATTATAACCGAGGTTAATTTAACGGTACGAAAGTGAAAATTGAAAGAAAAAAATAAAATCAACAGGATTTCTCGTTCCCAACTGCGTCTTCGATGCTTATCGGCGCCAGGATTACCATCTAATTAACACTCGGATCGCGGCTTTCTTTTTAATTGTCGTCCGCGCCGCATCATTAATTACCTCGCTTTTGTCTAACGAAGGCGACCGGCGATGAATGGTAATGGTGGCACTGCAGTGCCTTACAAAGAGGCGTCTATTAGCGAAATATGATACGAGCAATTGGCTCTGATGAAAAAGGTTACGGCCCAAGTCGCTGACGCTCGTTACGATGCGCATTACCGAATATTGAAAAGGTTAATCGCGCCGTGGGGAGTCACGACAAATTTGCCCCGGATCCTCTGATGTTTACGAGGGTTTATGCCGTTTCAAAATCTCGCCAATTTTACGGTCTTTTACGTAAGCGTGCTTCTTGTATTATACGACGAGGCAAATTACGGGGGGACTCGAGAGGTCTTGCTTCGACTTCCGCGAGACGTTACGAGGCAGGATCGACTTCTTTTTCAGCGCGTAGGACGTTTCTTTTTTAGTTTGCAGTAAAAAAATTATTTCCGCATCGTCACATCCATACATCCCAATTTCCTGTAAAGCAAATTAAAGTATTGATCAAAGACGCTTCTTCAAAGTACGAGCAAACTTTAAGCGGCGTCAGTAACAAAAAAAAAGCAATAACAAAAGACTGTCTACCATACAACGCAATGGCAGTTTCGCAAAAGCCTCCGTAAATACATCGTACAATCCCCTCCCCCTTCCCGAGCATTTAGCGCTCGTTCTGCATAATTACTCGGTCATTCGTCGCGGTCTCCTCCGCGAGCGATAACAGTAAAAAAGAAAACTAGCGCCGCCATTATTCTCGCTAGACTGTTACTCGACTCTCTCCCCGCGCCGCTGCTCCGCAGGACTGTCACTTATGCAATGGAGCTTTAACGAAACTGCAGCGCGCGATACCACATGTATAATGCTTATGAGCGCGAGCGTTTAACGCTCGACTCCGTAAGCGCCGACCATCAGAAGTCGATCGTTGATTCAGCTTCGGCGCTTTCTGTAAACCTGGATTTTATTTCGGGAGGTGACGCCGATGACTCGGGATTTATCGACGAGATTCTTGGAAATGTCTGTTTTTGCAGTGGGGAATGAAATTTTAATTTAGCCGCAACAATCTCATAGGCTGCGGTGCACTTTTCCAAACACCTGCAAGGCATGTGGTTGACGTGCGGGTGACAATTTTTTTGCAGATGTTCCCCAGGCGCCTTTAGACCGAAGCGAGTTGAAGGTTACCTGGACAGCTTTCCAATCTCAGCTGCAGTTTATAAAACTTTCTCGCTCGCAGGAACCTAATCCACAGCTATGACAGCCTTGTCACGTGCTTAATAAAGGAAAAAGGTTTCTAACGGTAAAACTTTTTGACATCCGAAGAAAGGCTCCAGGTTGATTTTCAGCAATGACTGTAAGCGTTAGTTTGCAGGTAGACATTTCTTATTACAAAAAGCAAACGATCTACCGACCCGCCAAAAGAAACACGTAAAAGTCCGAAAGACACCTATAAAATGGCATGCCGACCGACATAAACGTAAAAAAAACCTGATATACGAACCCAAGCAAAAATCCTCGATAGCAAGCGAGCAGCAAAATAAAGTATAAGCGGCTCCCCGCTCGCGATGAAATCCCGATAGAGGCTGCACTCGTCGACATCTCTCGAAAACGCAATTTACGATAGCCGTTAATTAATCGCTCTCGAATATATAATACGCATAAAAAGGAAAAATTTAATAACTACCCGCGCGGCGGCGCGGAGAAAGTTGCGCCCGATTAATAATATAAAAGCCCCCCCCCCCTCTTTCATTGCTTATCGAAGCCGCGGATTGAAACGTTCCTCCGCGGCGCTAACGAGCCCATTCGGATGTATAATAAGAGGAGCTCGGCGATCTTATCGCTGCGCATACAGACAATTAGCCCGCCAATCCATTACCGCTCTCCTCGAATGGTCTCCGCAATAAAAAAGAGCCAGTCATTTCTGATTTCTAACCTGCCTCTCTCGCGCGGCGGGGGGGTATCGCGGAACGGGGAGAGAAATGCGAGCGAGCGCGCGCGCAGCCGCGGAGTCACTTGTGCATTAACGGGCACAGAGGAGAAGGGAAATCCGCGCGCGAATGAAAGTCACTGAAACCGCCGTGCTGGAGAGGAGGCTCTTCCTATCGAGTGTCGGGTAATCGAACCATTCCTCTATACCTCTTCGACCGTTTCCTCGCTTTTTTTCCATTCTTCTTTTTTTTTTTACTGCGTGTTTATACTTTGTATAAATAGACGCTTGGACCCGCGAAAAAAAAAAACAGCAGAGCCGCTCATTCTCGCTAAATCGACGATCCATCCGAATATCGGCTGGCGCACCGGGCTGCGAGCAACGACCGACTGCGTCGAATTAAATAGATGCTCGCTGCGAGCGGAAGACTCGCCGGCCGGAGCTTTGGCGAAAGTCGGTAATCGCAGCATCCGCGCGAGCGCGCAAAAGTCGAGAGAGGACGCGCGCGGAACCGCCCCTTTAACGACTGTCGGCGCTTTCGCAACTGTGGCCGCTCTTCGGATCCTTCGCAAGCGCCGCTGCATGGCGACGTCGCCGAGTGCAATTCGATTGGGCAATCCGGCTTGCGCTGGAAGTGTTCTGGCGGAACCTCTCGTCGATGCTGCCTGAGTGGCTTGAATAGTGTTATTATTTAGGTTCCTTTTCGTGATAAATTTTATATGGAACGCCGTGCGGTACATGGGAAATTTATGATATTGTTGTAATTTAAATCTTTATTTAATTATAACAATTAATTCTTTACGCTTCTAATAAACTGGAACAAAGTAATTCTCATCGTATACATCAAAGTCAAGTTCTACTCGAGAAATTTTAGAAAGTTACATCGCGGCTATAATATTATATATACACATCATAATTTATGGTGCCTGTAATGCTTATAATAGCTTTATAATGGTAATCAATTTATTTCCCAATTCACCTCGAGCTCAACCAATATAAAAGCGGCAGGAGGAGAATTAGTCCTTGCTCGCAATTAGTACAGCGATCCTCCGCGATAATCCCTTTGTCGGGAGCCGCAATTCCAGCAATATCATCCCAGCGGGCCGAAAGCTCCTCTCCGGCATTAAAACCCCCGCGGTTCAATTTGAAGACGCGCCCAGGCTTCGACGCAGTGTCTTCTTTGCGGGAACTGCGCGGTCTGCACACATTCCCCGCGAGAAATGGGATTTTTCCATGCGAGCCCCGCTGCACTCGGCGATCCCTCGTCGCCGTTGTACTGCAGAGTGTATTGTTCCCGCGAGGGAGAAGTGACTCAAGCCTCCCCCTTCCGCGCGCCCCGCGGATATTAGTCACCCTCGATTTCGCACGCGAGTATTGTATACATTTGTCAGTATAGACGCGCGCGCGCGCTGCACCTGCACGTCGCTTTCGTTTCCTCTGGGCTTCGGGCTCGCTTTTTTTTCCGGATAAATGTTCTTTTTAATAGTCCTCGTTTACTCGCACTTGCTGTCCTTGTTGAAGCTCTACTTCCTGCTGCTCAATTATTATAACTTCTTATCGTTTTGGCTTCATATTTCGACGTACCTTCGAGCGGTAAGCTGTCCCAGGTTGTTTTATCGTGGACTTTTTTTTTGGTGGAGAGGAGCCCAGTGTACTTAGTAAATTATTAAATATTACGTAAAATTTATTAAAATAATCTTTTACGTAATCAAACAATCGCCGCTCTTGAATACGTACAAGTGTTAATGAAAAATCTTCTTAATTTTACTTGCGAAACAAATTGCATTATTCAACTGCAAAACATTTACAAACACGAAAATAAAGTTACAAATATAATAATTAACAAAAGCAACTCCCTTTCGTTCCAGCAGGACAGCCAGCAGCAGCAGCAGCATAACCTCTCGGGCCCAGCGGGCCTAAGTCCCCTGGAGAGGCGGCGACCCCTGTCGTTGCACGGGCCCCGCGAGGAGCTGCTCTTCGGCAGCGGTTTCGCGCACTCGGCCTCCCTGCACCAGTTCAACAAGGACTATCAGCAGCCGCTGTCGATGCTCGGCGCCGGCAGCGATGCCGGCGGCGTCTCCTCCTGCACCTCCACGGCTTCGTCGTCGCCGAGGCCCACCAGGCTCCTCGGCAACGCCTCGTCCTCCGGCGACAATTCGCCCGAGCGGCGGGACGAGCGCGTCACGGAGGTCAGTTTTCTTACGCGACTCGCAAAGGTAGGATGAATGGAGGAATGATATAATACACACTTGACTCCGTACTCCGTAGTGCGTCTTGAGTTTTGTCCGGTTTGCTTTTTGGAGAGTGTAGACTTTGTTTCGATGATTTTTCGAAAGGTTTTATTTTTTTATTTCTTTAAACTAAATTAATATCTCGGGGAACTTTTTCTCGTGGCAATGATTTATTATATTTTTTTAAATATTTTTACTTTTTGAAGAATTAGTTTTTCTGTGAAAACGTTAATTATTTTAATTGATTAAATTTTAATATTATATGTAAGAGAGAATGCTGTATAAAAGGTTAGAATTGGTAATCGATCGAACATTATTGCAGAAAGCACAACAAAAGGCGCTGTTATAAACTATCTGTACACTTTAAATTTTGCATATTTTGATTTCAAAATCTCTGAAGCTTAATTTTTGGGAGGCCCAAAATTGTAATTTTGACCGTGAAAAGGGAAAACAATCGCAGCCATCCTCTCATTATGAATGAATCTTCTTATGAAGGTAATCGAAAACGAAAACACGACGGCGTGATAACAAGCGATCATCTTTCTCTCGCAGGACTCCGGCGCTCGGCTACGGCGGACGGAAAGACGATTGCGGTATTGATTTTGCAGCGTATATATATGTATATATATATATATATATATATACACCTCGTCTAGTTTGCGCGCGTGTGCTCCTCCCTTGGCCCCACCTCTACGCGCACTCTCTTCGTGTGTTATCACTCTCTCCCTTCTCCACTTTTTTCATCCCTTTCTCCCTTGCCTCTCGCCGCGTGCGTTATTAACGTTACCTACTCCTTTCGGCACGCGCCTCTGCATTCGACTATATGCGCTTCTATCCTTGACATTGTTTCGTCTTTTCTTTTTGTTTTGTTTAGTGCGAAGAGTATGGACAATGTTTAGGTGCGTTTTGTAGACAGAGCATTGTGTTTTTAGGTTATAAGGGCGCAAGCTTAGGGCCCGTAGAAGTTGCGGCTTAGCGGGGACGAGTATCGCATTGCCTTTGTAGATGAAAGTGAGATTTTCATGTGTTTTGAATGTGTCTTTTGAAGTTGATGGTTTTTAGAAGCTTTTTTAAGTGCGAACGAATAAATTCCTTTTATGTTTTGTTTTGCCTAGACAAACAAACAATTGTAATTTTTTAATAATAATTATGCAGCTTTTATAAAGTAATTTTTTTAATTCTGTTCCTTACATTCAACTAATTTTTATAAAATTATTACAATGCAAAATTGAGATAAATTATAATTATTTAAATCTTATACCTTAACAAAAAATTGTTAAATTTTAATGTATCCATTTTATTTTTCAGCCTTTTCCTAGATGTTATGAACTTGATGGAAGTAGCACTGAAGATGATAGTCGTCCAAACTCTTCCTTGCAATCTCAACGAGTGCCCACAACTCCTGGCACATGGCCGGTGAAACGAGATCTATGGGTTTCGAATCAACCTGCTGGGCTGCCTGCACAGCCAACTGGATCGACAACGCACAATGTAAGTAATATTCAATCTCAAAAATAACAAGACTTATAGAATAACACTTTTGACAAATTTGAAACTATTAAAAAATCTTAGGCATGCATAATACTCAAAATGCTAAAAATATTAAATTAGTGCAATTGTAATACTGCATATCCTTTTTAATTCATTATTAATTTTATTTCTTTATTTCTTATCTACTTAACAAAGAAAATAAAATCTTTATCATAAATTGCAGGACTTAACAAGCGTAATGAGCTTTGCATCAAGTGCTGGTATTAGCCCTTCATCGGGTATGCAGGGTCAGCGTAGACTAAGTGCCAAGATGGATGTCGTATACAGTCTTCTAAGTATGCTAGGCAGCACAGAGGGTCGTGAGGATATGAGCGCAACCTTGCTCTCGATGAGCAATTCCGTGGACAGTTGCCTCGTTATGAGGCAATCAGGCTGTTTACCTCTTCTCATTCAATTAATTCATGCACCGGGACAAGATCCTGAAACTCGAGAACGTGCCTCCCGGGCTTTGTACAACATCGTTCACGCGAAGAACGACGAGAAGTCGAGTAGGCGTGAGGTTCGTGTCCTTCGATTACTTGAGCAACTAAGAGATTACTGTCAGTCGCTGAGGAGCTCTCTGGATACTAAACAGACCCCAGACGACTTGGAAAGGCATCCAGGAACTACAATTGCGGCTCTGATGAAGTTGTCTTTTGATGAATCACATCGACATGCTATGTGTCAACTCGGTGGCTTGCATGCTGTATCTGAGCTGATTGAGATGGACCACGCTGCGCATGGAAGTGACAGCGACGATCAGAACTGCATTACCTTGAGAAGATACGCTGGAATGGCTCTTACGAATCTAACATTTGGCGATGGCAATAATAAGGCACTTTTATGTTCCTTCCGCGATTTTATGAAAGCTTTGGTAACTTTCAAGATTATAAATGCATAATTTTATTTTTTCCAAGTTAATTCAATATTTAATTTGTTGCAGGTTTCACAATTGAGAAGTCCAAACGATGATCTGAGACAAGTAACAGCTAGCGTTTTGCGCAATCTTTCCTGGAGAGCGGATAGTAGTAGCAAACAGACTCTTCGTGAAGTAGGAGCCGTCATTGGCCTCATGAAGGCGGCGATGGAAGGACGAAAAGAATCTACTCTAAAATCTATCCTTTCGGCTTTGTGGAATTTGTCGGCTCATTGTAGCACTAATAAAATGGACATTTGCGCCGTCGAAGGAGCACTGGCATTTCTGGTGGACATGCTGAGTTACAATGCTCCATCTAAAACCTTAGCGATCGTCGAGAACGCTGGTGGAATATTGAGAAACGTATCTAGTCATATTGCCGTCAGAGATGATTATCGAGCTATCGTCCGAGAGCGAGGCTGCCTCCAGGTGCTGCTTCGACAACTCAGATCACCTAGTTTGACTGTAGTAAGCAATGCTTGCGGTGCACTTTGGAATCTCTCAGCCCGCTGTCCTCAAGATCAACGAATGCTTTGGGACCTCGGAGCCGTTCCGATGCTGCGAAGTCTGATACATTCTAAACATAGAATGATTTCAATGGGTTCCAGTGCAGCATTAAAAAATCTCCTCAGCGCTCGTCCAAGTGGAAGTAATATTGTTCAGCTGGATTCTACTGCTAGAGGACTTGGTCTACCAAGTCTACCTAGTCTGATGGCACGAAGGTAATATATATTTAAAGTTTTTATTACTTTTGAAAACTTGTAGATATAATTTAAAATACTAAAGATTGAATTTTTATTGTTTAGACAAAAAGCTCTTGAACAAGAAATTGATCAGGATTTAGCAGAAACCTGTGAGAACATTGAACCAAGCAATTCTCCTGTAAACAAAGAAGAAAAATTCTCCTTCAAACTTGATCAAAGTTTTCTTAATACACCCAGCAGATCAAATAAACCCTTTAATCAGGGACAATTTAATTCTTCCCTTGGAAATCAACCAGGACCTTCCGGACTAAAACTTTCCGGTTTCACTCGCAGTGAAAGCAAAGAATCTATGCGCTCTGTTACTAGTACGCAATCTGATACTATTTTTGAGAAGGTCAATCGTCAGGCACGAAATAATATGTCGTCATCAGAACTTCAAATGAAACAGCAGTCAGCATCGATGCATTCGGCCGTCAATTTTGAAAATCCTAGAAATTCAGTTCCAGGATATTCAAAAGGTATTTTTATTATTTCTAACGGTAAATTTTTTTATACATAAGCGGTTTCTTTCATAGTTATTTATTTTTTTTATAAATTGTAGGTTTATCGGAAAAGAAATATACTCTGCGTTATATGAACGCAATACCAGAGCGTCTTAAACCTGGCGAACCGCTACCAGATTTACGAGGCTTAAAATATGCACCTTCTACAATGTCTTGGGCTTCTGCACCTAGTCAAGATGCTAGTTGCTCGAAGGGATTACTTCATTCATCAATTGAAGACACATTATCTATGACAACCTCCTGCGAATCAACAAATTCAAAAACGGGCAAAGATTCAGACTCAGGGACTGGGAATTTATCAGCTTCAAGAGCTAAATCTACATCTCCATTCAATTTCTCTGCAAATCTTCCTTTAAAAAATATTCAAAAAATTATGTCTCCCATAGGGGATTATCCTTTTGACTTGGATCAACCAACAGATTACAGTCTTAAGTATGCAGAACACACTTATGATGATGACAAACAAAGTTCGGCGTATTTCACAAGTACTGAACATGAACAAGATACTGTTAAAACTTATTGTACGGAAGGGACGCCGTATCAAGGTTCACTAAATTCTTCTAGAGCTTCTTCTGCTTCAGACATTCACGAAGAAACTAGAGCAAGAGCTCACTTTAGGAAGATTTCTGACTCTCAGAAAATTCTCCCTAACGCCTCCAAGCATTTAAATCTAAATGCAATTACTGCTCAAAATGTTAAACAAGAATCTCAATTCAACAGAATTAGTTCAAAAATGGATTCATTACGATCTACCACAAACTCTGGTAAGTTTTTTCAATTTAATTTTAATTTAATTTTTGCATTTAAATTATATTTTTTTTTTTAAATTGAACATTGTGCTTTTTTTAGAGAGTACGATAACTTTAGAACACGGTAGGTCGTTAGAAAGTGATAGTGCTATTTTTGAAGGAGACCACATGTTGGGAGAAAGTTCCGGAGTGCCTAGTCTTAGTTCATTAGTTGAAGATGAGCCTAAAATAATAGATTACTCTAAGGAAATAAAACTTAGTAGTATGCAGTATGAAGCGGATACTGAAAGTTTTCCAGAATCAATGGGGAATGAAGAAGAATCTAAACAAAACCCTAGGTAAATTATATAAATATTACTTTTTGACAGTACATTAAATTTCCTAAATTTCAAATTCTCTACAATAATTTCATTTTATAATTCCTTATTATAATTTTATAATTCGGTTTCAGACAAAGAAGGTCTCTTAGAAGAAATAGCTTTGATGAAGAATGTCATGCTGAAAATAATCTAATGAGATATAAGACAAATACAAGCTTGAATGACATTGAAACTCAAGATCTTAATGAACACATAATTTCTGGAAATCAAGCAAGTTAAACAGCATAATTGGTTTTATACTTTACAACTTATAATTAATTTTTACTTTATCTTCTATCTTTTTTTTTTAGCCAACCCCTTTAACATCTTTAGAATCAGTTGATCAGCAGCAGTTACAGGAGGACGGAGATTTCAGTGAAATGACTTATACTAATGACTATTATACTGTACAAGAAACTTACACTATTAACAAAGACGTTCAAATAAGTGGTCAAAAAACATTCCTAAGTGACGATTGCAGTTTGTCTCAGCAAGTATCTGAAACCCTTACTTACATGTCCATTGACGATAGAGATACTCGCTCTAACATTGCGAAAAACGATGTCGACGCGACTGAAACTTTAACAGAAAATATGCAAACCGCTGCTTCCAATTCAGAAAGCTGCGACTCTTTTGATTCAATTGAGAGATCTGAGCAAGCACTTCTAGAACTGTGCATCAAATCAGGAATTTCAAACCCTGAAACAGTTTTATCAATTGTATCGAATCCGGCTTCGAAATCTCGAACTAGCGAAGACGCTACTGACTCATCTAAGCAAACAATCGTGTCTGCCAATGATAGTAATATTTGTAAAACGATTCAAGTGGTGAGTATTTCAATTTTATTTTATTTTATTTTATTTATTTTTTTATTTTTTTTTTTCAATAAAATTGTTCGATTTGATGTGAAAATACAAATTTTTTTCTTGATTAGGGAGAATTCATAGGTAAAAATCAAGAGGAATATCGAAGACAGCGAGACCCTGATGCAATGATAGCATCGCTTGATCGACTGACTGCCACCCTAGTGCAGCAAACGGAGGCAATGCGGGAACGAGATTTAAGCGCGATGAAAGCTAGTTTACTTAGTGATACTTGGAATGAAGATTCTCCAAACGAAGTATCTTTTCCTAGCATTAGTGTTAGCGCGCCCTTGGTTGCATCTTTCAAGAGTGACGTCCAGGAAGATCATGCGGCAGCGTCGACTGAACTCACCGAGGACTGCAGTATCCCACCGTCCATGACAGAGTCCAAAATCATCGAGATTGAAGCTATAAAACTTGCTGAAGCTGTTAGTGCTGAAGCCAATCAACTTAGTTTAGCTTCGTTAGATCTCGATGCCATCAATCCACCTTCAACTATGGGTAGTCTTTTATCTCTAACTGCGAGCATTGGAGGAGTGACTGAAAACGGCGATATTTCAGGAGGTACTGTTTTAAAATACAATTAAATTACATTTGTGGAATAGAAGTTTTTATAAAAACATCATCATTTTTTCCGCAGATCGAAGCCGTTGTCATTCGACGTCTCTTCCGCCAATGCAATTATCTAACGGTAGAAAAAAATCGTTACCCATAGGATTACTTGCTCGACGTGCTTTGGGTAATGCACAAAACCACACTGGTAGTTTAGAGAATTTACTGAACGAGTGTAATAGTGCTAACGTTTCCCAATTGGAAAATGTAAAGCCACCGTCCATAATGGATGAATTGCTAGATGTAGGCGATATGGAAAATAGTATGCTGAGTGTTGCCAGTATAACATCTGAAATTGCAGATGCCAAGGATAACGATTCAAACAGTTTGAGTAACAGTGACGTGGTCTTTGATCTTATCAAACCCGTTGCAAACGTTTTATCCATGACGTGTATGAAGTGAGTTCGGACAATTTTTTAAACTTATTTCCAATGATTTTAGTTACAAATTTATAATGACATATTTTTAAATAGGTATGCTGAGACCATGCAAGGAAGTGCAAATAATAGTTTAAGCGAATGTTTAGAAAATATTAATCCTCCATCTCTTTTTAATGAAGTTAGTCAGATGGATGATCCAACATTAGAAGCAAATACGCACTGTAGCGATACTTTGTGCATTGATGGAGACCTTTGTAGTGAAGAAGCAACTCACTGCGTATTTGACGAAAGAATCGAAGAAATTGCTAATGACACCGATGATGGAGCGACCCCTATTTCTAGCGAATATTGCAGTTCAGTAGAATCTACGCCTAAGAGACGTTTCAATAAGAATCACCAAGGTTAGAATTTTTAAAAGAAATTATTTATAAATAAATTAGCTTTTAAATTATAATCAAAATATTTTTTTAGGTCACTTAACGCCAAAGCAAAAAAGACAATTGACTAAAGAGAGATATAAGACATATACTATTGCAGCGGAACGAGTTAAGAAAGAACAGGAAGAACGCAAAAAGCAAGAACAATTGAATGAGGATAATACCAAAAATTTGGTTGGCAAAAGTTCTCCTTTTTCTAAGCTAACGCCAAAACAACGAAGGCAAGAAGATAGAGCGAGATTCCAAACTCAGGTTCTTGAATCTCCAACAACAATTAATAAAACTGAAGCTAATGACATACAGGAGAATGAAGCTGCAAAAACACCGACTACTGAAAAGCAACCAGTAGTAAAAAGTGGAATTCCAATGCTGAGGAAATTTGGTAGTGGTTGTAAGACGTTTAAGGTGAATCGTAATTCAGAAGAAATTAATAAGGAAAAATGTCGTTTAAGAATGTTTAATGATGAAGGTGCTTCGAGTGAACATTATGAGGAATACGAAAGCTCTACTGTTTGTTCTGATGAAATGCAAAACTTAATTGAAAAAAACGCTAACATTATTTTAAATTCTGATACAGAAATTAAAAAACTATCTCCAGTATGCAATGAAAATGGAGTAAATATGATTTCTGTTCAATCAAAATTAGAGCAATCAATGCAGATACGGTTTATGAATGGAGTTTCGAAAAAACTGTCTAGTGTCACTAATGAACAAGCGGCACAAGTTTTCGTATATGAAACTACAAACGAAAATTTGATTTTAGAAGACCAAGATGATTTAGATGAATCTCAATCAGAAAGCGACAGGGATTCATCCGAGAAAGAAGAAAAGCAGAAAATTAAAGGTCCCCGAATCGTAAAGCCCGGCACTTTATCTAGAGATGAAAGTGTAGAATCAAATGCAACGGATAAGTCGGAAACAGAAGTTCCAAAAGGAATTCGAGGTCGCAGGAAGCCACTTTACTCAATGCCAAACACAAGAAAATCCACTCCTCAAACGTCTCCGTTTAAACAAGCTACCACCGTTAGTCGAAGCAACACAACACCAATTGTACGAGCTACAAGAGCCACGACTCTTAGGCAGAACAATAGTTTTCAAAAAACTAATACCCCTTCGAAGATACACGCAAATACAAATGTCACTGGAGTTAATGCAAATGCGGCTAAACGTAGTTCTATTCCACAAAAATTCTCATCAGCAACTTTTACTAAGGCAAACAAGCGACTCAGCACTCCATCAAGTAGCAGCGATAATGCTTTAAAAGGAGAGCCACTAATTAAACCACTCGAAAGACAAGGAACATTCACTAAAGATGAACCTGAGATGGAAAATGCTCCTACAGTAGCTCCTTCCGCTGCTTGTAAGGGAAACTCTGCAAAGCCAGTTAATTCGAGTAAGTGATATATGCATTTTTACCTTCGTCTCTTTTAATAAATATTAATTAATTAAAAAAAAAATAGTAAAAAATTTTGTTTTTTTTTTCTTTTTCTTATTGCGTCTTTTATTTTAAGTTTGTAAAACTAAAAATATGAAAAAATAATATTTTTTAGTTTCCAAGATTACGCCGCCAAAATTATCTCCGGTTCACAAATCAAAGTTATCTCTGCGAACTCCACAGAGATTAAATCCGACAAAGCTTACGAAGACTACAAGTGCAGAAAAAATTTCAACGCCAACGAGCATCCCAACGATAGCTAAACGTTCGTCGACAAATTTGTGTGGTCCGGTGGTAAAATCCTCCTCAAATTATCAACTTGCTCCGACTAACGAAAGTGGTATTCCCCGTAAAATTTCACTAGGCCAGCGATCCAACAGCAATTCTAGTATAGTTTCTAATGCTTCAACTCAGGGTCCCCGAACTAAGATGGTAAAAGAAGCTACTAGCAAGATAGCTAGTTTATGGAAGAAAGTTGAGGAGAGTAAAAGCAAACAACGGTATGAAAAACCTGATACAAGGCAGTGGATTACTCCAAATCGCGGTACCACCGAAGTTAATTCTCCTACTGAAGATAAGGAACAAAATTCTAGGCTATTTAGAAGCTCCACTTTTGAAGGTGTTACTCAGGATTCTGAAATTGAAAAGCAATGCTTTATGTCGCCCTCGGAGAAAGTGACAACTGTTTAAGGGCAACGTTTCAGAATGTCGCATTAAAAGGGGTTGAAAACTGCTGAAAAATTTAATTAAGCGGCACATTACTTCATTGGTGGTTCGACTAAAACAAAACACTGACCTCATTATTATCACTAAATTATTAAAAAAAGTAAATTACGATTTTGTAAGCTAGGCTAGAAAAATAATTCAATTTAAACAGAATCCTACTATCATGATTGAAATGGAAAATCTTGTCAAAAAATATAAGATTCATTATAAATACTATAACGCATTAATCCCAAGTAACCTAATTATTTATATCGATTTCGTATTCATAATTTATAAAAAAGATTTGTAATCTCATGAAGTTGTAATTTACTTTAGTTTAATAATTTTGAAGTTACACTTAATTGTTAATGATATTTAAAAATAAGCAAAAACTTTCTTATTATTTATTTCATTTAAAAGTTATGAAGATGATTTTTCAAAAATGTTTAATTTGGATTAATTAAGAATAAGCTCTGTCCAAGTCAAGGAGATATATTTTAGCTGTGCTCTTTCATGATGTATTATCTCAATAATCTAATTGTAAAATTTGCCTAAAAATTTCATACCATAATCTATGATGAAGTCAGTCGATTATAAATTATTTACTTTAAAATCTTTTGAAAGGATTACAGATTATTCTTTTACAACAAAATAAGAAAGTAATGCTATTCAAGAAAATTTTTTAATTTTATATCTACATTTCTAATTTGACAAAGTTATTTTAATTATAATGTACTTTGACAAAAATTAATTTAAAAAATTTGATTTTTACATTCAATTATAGGAAAATTAATTTATCTGTCATCATTTATTTTTTGTGGTGATGTCTTCCAAACATTAAATGTTTTGATTTTATGCTGGAAATTAAATTTAATATTCAAAAAATTTTGTTGAATAGTTTGAACAGGAAATATCAGTTTCAAAAAATTTTAAAGTAATTCTATTAGTTAGATAAAGAAACCTCTAATTTCTATAATCCAATTTAAACAAATACCGTCGAATCAACTAATATTTTAATAGCATAGAGACAAGCCAAAAATCTAATTGATATTACAAGAAAACTTAACGTGTTGTTAAATTTTGTATATAAGCGACACGTTGAGTAAATCCTGTAAGGATAAACTCGATTATCGAGCTTGCAGGCAGATACGACATTTATTAACTCTGTATATAAAGACTAAGAAAAATGTGTAGAAAAAGTTTAGTGATTAATGTAAAAGCAATTGCATGTTCTGCTTGCAATACATCATTGTACATCCGAAAATCGACTAGAGGAAAAAAGCAGCAACGCTTTTAGTGAATATAAATAACGAAATAGTTCGGTTTTGTTCCCTCATTTTCTTTACTTTTTTATCGAAAGTTTCGATCAAGAAAATCCGTAGTGAGGGCAGCGAAGTCCCAAGTATCCAATTATTACTTTACCAAGACTGATAGTGTCACATGGCGGTAGAAAAAGTGAGAGTTGTTCATTTGGACCATAGTTTTTTTTTTTTTTTTTTTTTTTCAATAAATTTTTCATAACAACGCAAATCTATAAGTTAAGTGACTTGGCTAAAGTTTGAAAAATAGATATTTAGATTTATCTAAGAAATCGAAAACATGACTTAAATGTATAAAAATCTTTGTTTCTAGTCCGTTTTTATTCACTGAAAAGAAACTCTATCAGAATTAAACAATGGATATGCATTAACATTTATTTTTTTTTTTAAACTTTACCAATCTATCTACTGACCAAATTCCACCAATCACAGGTTATTAAATGGGACATTATATATTTATTTATTCATTTACGTTCTCATTTTTTATAGTTTATCTTTGAAAATTTAATCTGTGATGCCATTGTTATATATATAATTATCATTGTCTTGTTAATTACTTAAAAATGTCAGCTTTCCTTCTGCTTAATATCTAGTATATTCAAAGAGAAGTCTTTTAAGAAGGAAATAGTTTGGCTTATCGAAAATTAAATTTAATTTGTTTTATTTTTACGATTAATTTGGTAATTGAATCTTTTGTAACATAATTTAAAACCCTGCGTCCAGTTCGAATTAACTGAAGTTAATTCTTCCAACTTGGAGCACATTCAGGGCTCTTTGTTTATTTTTTTAAGTACTATATTCTAAGGCGAATTTGGTCTGTAATTTACACAGATATTCTGTATAATTACTTTGTAATAATTTTTCTCTTTCTTCAATTACCTTAGTTTATAAGCATAATACTTTATTGATACGCCTTCAGTTTGATCGATACTTTCGTGATTTGTATATTATGATCGATCAAAATATAATAAAATTTGTAGCTAAATGATTGTTGATTTTTTTAACCTATTAAATCTTTTAGCGTTCTTACCCATTAATTAATAATAACATAAGGGAATTTCACGCAAATTTCAATATTTATTTTACATAATAAAAAGCTAGTTAGGATTTATATAAAAGCTATTTAGCGACTTAATAAATATTTGAAAATTTTGCAAACCAACATCGAAGTATATAGTATATAGCACGGTCGTCCTCAAGCTTTTTCCACATTTGCCTTCAGAGCGCGACCGCGCTTCTTGATGTAGTAAATTCAATAAAGAAAATATTTTATAAAAAAATTTTATTTTTCTTAATATTAAAAATTTACAGTATATACAAAGAATAAGTTATTCCGGATGTTCATATAAATTGATAGCCTTATCTTCAGCAATAGATACAAGCAAGTTATTTTTGGAAGGGTGATATTTTACTCCCCATACCTAAAATTACAAGAATAGTATGTATTTATATTTTTTTTTATTCTTTCATAATCTAAAAAATGTTACCTGGTCAGTGTGCTCATGGAAAGTATGTAAACATTGCCTTTGAGCCAGTTCCCAAATTTTAACAGTGTGATCAGAACTACTAGAAGCAAACTTTTGTCCATCCGGAGCAAATGAAACTCCAAGAACCCATGAAGCATGTCCTGACATTGTACCGACAACATTAGTGTCTTTGCTAGATTAATAAAAAAATTTAAAAAAATTGAGTAGCATAAATATTCTTGCAACTGTTAAATATTAAAGCAAAAATTTTATTTGCTTACTTACATATCATACAATTTCATATGACTATCATCACTCGCCGTTAATAGCAGTTGAGAATCAGGAGAGAAACATAGAGATCGAATTGGCATAGCGTGTCCTGTAAAATAAGAATTATTTTTAATTGAACATTTTCTAATTTGAAAAATGCTTTTATCACATTCAAATCAAGTGCTTACCTTCCAATGTTTGTAATACTTTTCCATATGCGACATCAAAGATATTTATAATTCCATCAATAGCTCCACTAGCTATATATTTTCCATCTGGGCTCTGAAAGAAATTATTGAATGTAAATTTTTTATAATAATATTGATTAACAATAATAATAAAGAATAAAAAACTCACATAAGCAACACTAAGAGTAAACTTTCCACCCCTAGTATCCAAAATTTGTTCTTGTTTTCCAGTTTCTGCACTAAGTAAGTGGATTTTACCAGCATGACTGCCTGAAGCAATGTATTTATCATCTGGAGAAAAACAAACTGTCCATATATCAACTGGGCCAACTTCTATACTAAACATTTTTTCTCCCGATTCTAAATCCCATACTCTTAAACTTGAGTCCAAAGAACTGGATGCACATTCTAAAAAAGTTTTAAAATTACTTCATAAGTGATATATATAAAGAATTATAAACTTGAAAGCCTTTTAAAAATATTGTTTACAAATAGTATTAAAGTAATAATATTCTTTTACAAAAATTCGATTTTCAATCAATAATATACAAAAATATATTCATTTTACTTTATATGAATTATAAAGCTTCCAGGATGTTATTTGATCAAAATTCTTACTTGTTCCATCAGAGTTCACAGCAACAGATACAACTCCTAAGGAATGTCCTGTGAGTTTATGCTTTAGTTTTAAACTTCCATCTTTATAATCCCAAACTTTAACGGTATCATCTACTGAACCAGTAATTACGTATTCGTTTGGTTGATCATCATTTGATCTCATGGAATCTCTATGTAATGAAATAAAATAAAATTAAACAAATATGCCTAAGTAATACAAAAATATTCCTAGATTTTTCTTTTATTGTAACTAATCAATGAACGTTACAAAAATGAAAAAAGTTTACCGAGAATCTTCATTCTCCAATTGCATAGTGTCCTTCTTCTTTTTTGGGCAACCCCAAGCACATGTCCAAATACTATCTTCATGAGCATTTTCAGTTTTATGTATCATAGAAAACTGTTGTGAAATAAGGTTTAACATTATTCATATGTTTCTAAAAATGCCGGTTATACCGCCAGAAAATTAACTTATTAATAAAGGGCACTTACCATTTTGTATTGAAATTTATTTTTCACACAATAAGTAGGAAACTTTTCTTTCGTATCTTTTTATGATATATTGTTTACACTGCATGAGAAATTGTACATTTGACAAACTTAACCTCAATGTTTAACTGTCCTTGGGTATGTTCCGAAATGAAAACAGTAAGTCGACAGTAAGTACATTTG
>UCOL01002347.1:0-26374 GCA_900474335.1 Ormyrus nitidulus
GGGGGGGGGGGGGGGGGGGGGGGGCAAGGCCGCCTCTCTGCGCGGAGAGGAGCACAACGGCATCCTTGTGCGCTGAAAGCTCGAGTGTCGGGGCCGTGTAAGCGAGATAAAGGCGCGGCAAGTGCCGGCTAATTGATTCGCGAGCGATTCCTATCGTTTACCGGGGGGGCTCTTCGAGATGGGCGAGGGGTCTTGGCGCGGACGACGCTTTCTTTCGGAGGGATATTTGGGCGATATTTCGATTTCTAAACGAATGAATTTGATTGAACCTTTTCTTATAGTGATTTTAATGATTGCTCGATTAAGGTTAAGTAAGCGAACTAATTAAATTTAATGAAAATTGGCGGCACTCGTTTGTATGATACAAAGTGTATAATTATTTGTTACAAATAAATTTCAATGGAAATTAAAACGAAGATCAGTCTGATGGCTGCGAGAATCGACTCTTCCTCGAAGAAAAGTCGAAAATACAGAGTTGATAAACCGGTAGCCCAGAATGCAGCGAAATCCGAAAACTCCGCCCGCACCTCCAGCTTCGTGATTAATCTGTATAGTCCCTCGTCCGCGGTAAACGTTCCTGCCCCCCTCGCCCGCTCCCCCCATTTATTTAAATCCGCGTACACTAATTACATCGACCTTAGCGGCGCAAGGCGCAACAAACAGCCTATCAAGGCGCCTACACGTTCTCTCTCTCTCTCTCTCTCTCTCTCTCTCTCTCTCTCTCTCTCTCTCTCCGGGAAGATGACGATATCGCTTAGACGAAGGCAGTTCTAGGCGACGCGCGACCGGCAGGTGCTGCGAGCCGAGCGGAGCAGCCTCCTCGCTAATTACGCGCGCTACCCGAATTAAATACGACAGCCGGGGCGGACCTGATATTTATTGCTGCGCTGTAGCGGGCTGTACACCCGCTCTATATCGGACGCGTCGTCGGACGCACGCGGCTATTTCCGAGGGAAGGTGGATTCTTCTTCCTTTTCCTTTTCGGCTATTTTCGCGAGAGAGAGAGAGAGGCCGCGAACGCGGCTTCAAACACGGCTTAATCATTCGCTGAAGGAAGCCGGGACAGGTGGGGGAGCTTGATTTGTGGCGCGGATCGTGTCGGGAGGTAATACAATACGCGGGAGACAAGGAGCTTTTGTCAGCGGTTCGATTCCTTAGGTGAAACCGATGACAAGTTGCCCGCTGACGATTTATGCGCTTTTGCGAGCTTCGCGGGGAGGATACGCGAAGTGGCGTTGCGTTTTCTTTTAAATGATCGTTGTTTGCAACGAAGTCTACTCCTGCGCGGTCAATCGGAAGGTTAAAAGGGTTACGTATAGCTTTTATTACGTTTAGAATCTCTATGTACTCGAAGTTATAAAAAAGAAGTACACAAGCGCGACGATCGTTTCGTAACGTTGAACAATAAAAATAGAAATTTTCTTCGAAACTATTAGTAAGAAACGTCTCTGCAAAGCAAAACAAATGGAGCTCGTTTTTCTTGCCTCGCGGCGGCGGCGTCTATTAAAAGTGTCGGAGACGTTTATTAAATTTTGACTCGTCGCGGCGATAAAATAACAAACGACGACTTAATTCGAAGCGTTAATCGAATCGTCAACTCACTATAATACTCCCCGAGCTTGAAGAAGGATCGGTTAAACTATGTATCCGCGCTCTGAACGGAAAGTTAACGAAGGTAATCCAATCTCTCAGCGCATTGTTAACCCGATTGAGGAGCCTCGGTGTTCGGCGTTTGAATACGGCTAAAGAACGTTTTCATCGATGCGAAATGAGAGGCCGCGCCGCTGCCAAGTCGCGCGACTTTCGACTTTCTCGCTTTTTCGCCGCCCGCCGCACACACACACACATTCGTCAACCTTTCCCGAAGACGAGTATCGCCTTTAAGCTCCGCGTGCCGCGCGTTTTCGCGGGTGGGATTGTGTAAGGTCTACTGGGGAAATTCGATAGCCAACTGGTCTCGGTGGGTAAATTAAGAGATTTGCAAATAACGCTTCTCGCGTCTTGGAATTTGTTCGTTGGTTTTTGTTTCTTAGATTTTGATTTTTCGTTAAAATTATATTGTTTGCATCGTACAAAATTTAAGCGAGCAACGTTTCAGAATAATTCCATACGTTATTACACTAATTTAGTGAAAAACTGGTCCACTCCTGAATTGGCGCAGCGATTCCTTCGCAGTAAAATTAGCAGCGATCGCTCCGCGAACCAGAAAGAAATCCCCATTAAAATTGACTGCATCGAGCCCCAGTCCCGATATCTCCCCGCGCGCCGCGATTAAAGATACATAACGGCGCTCGAATTGCGCTCCTCGCTGCCGCGGATCGACAATTAAAACGCGACGCGCGACCATTAAGTCTCTCCGGCTCTCGCCCTAAAAAACGCCCAGATCGACAGGCTAATGAGCAATAAACGCGCTCGGGGAGATGAGCCGCTCGCGCCGCTATCGCGCGGATAAATCCGAGGCTCTCTCTCTCGCGCGCGAGCGCTAAGAGCGATGGCCGTCGCCGCCGGGAAGACGCGAGCTTTCAGCGCCAATTAAAACGTCCTCGCTAAACGAGCGCCCCGAGACGAGCAAGCGCAAAACGTCTCGACGCGGCGAATCGACCACCGGACACGCATGCGTGTCGCCCGCCCGGACGAGTGGCTCGTTGCGGTGTACGCGGGTTTTTGGCTTTGAGGCGATTTGCTTTTTTTTTGGAGGGAGGCATGCTTTTTTTTGGAGTTGGAAAAGTTGAGTTTGCTTGTTTTTTTGAAAGTTTAACGGAGCGTCGAGATATTGGGCGAGGAAATGACAGATTTTTAATTGTCGCTTTTTCGTACGTATTAACTGTCAATTGTGGCGTTGGTGTTTCTTTTTATAGAGGAGCGAGAGATATTTTCTTGGCCGAAAGCATGCACGAGGAAGTGACGCCAAGTCGACGGAATGACAGTGTAATAAAATTTTGCAATCTCGAATCGCGTTCCCAGATTTTTGCGGAGATAACTGCTCTCCCGTCCCCGTGGAAGATTTATGTAACCGAAAAACTAAGTATTGTTCTACGATGAAACTAAGTTCTGCGCCGTCTTTCGCTCGTTCGTTCAATTTATTATTCGAGTATAAAATATCCGAGTAAACAGGCATTTATTCTTTATTATACAGTTTCTTTTTATTTCGTTTGTATATTCCCGGGAGATAAGCCGTGCTATCTTGCAATTAAAAGAAATTATTGTAATAATAATTTAAAGTCCTCCAATCCGCGTGGGATATTTTGCTGATTTAATCAATGAAAATTTTCCACTTTAATTATAATTCCAAGAGATCTATTCATCTCCACATCGTTCCAATAACTTTAAGGATTTCTCAATTCGATAAAAAGTTATCTCGGCCGCTCAGTCATCCTCGATAATCCCGACTCGGTCAATCGTTATAAAACCAATTTTTCATCGCTCCTAATAAATCGTCTCCCCCTCTAAAAAAAGCTCGCGAAGCAACACGGCCACATATATCTCCGCGCTCGACGAGCGTCGAATCGTCTACCTTGCAGCAGCTTGCCGACAGCGTCGTCCAGTGCGCTGTGCTCCCGTCCGGAGGGTCCGGCCTTAACGTCGGCAGCAGCATCGCCGCCGGTCCGCCTCGCGTCCTCGCCCTCCATCGTCGCGTTCCACGAATCAGCAGCTGGAATCTGGCGGCCGATAGCGGGCTTATCTGTCCTCGCGACACTCGGCGGAAGTGGCGGCGGCGGCTGCGGCGGCCGCCTCTGAGGGGCCCATTGTCCCCGGGCCTCTTATCCGCGCTCCGCGCGCTAATTTACGCCCGCACTCGAACGGCCATTTCTCTCTCTCCCGGGGCGAGAGAGGGCGATATATAATCCTGTATACACCGAGAGGGAGAGAGAGAGAAGACGAGAGAGGCACTTGACTCGCGCTTGGGGCGGCCGGGCGACGAGAGACGAGCAAGGTAGAGCCGCGACTGCCGGAGATAGCGAGGCGCGGAGGAGCCGCGATGAAAATATACCGGGCAGAGAAAGAGAGAGAGAGAGAGAAAGGCGGCGCGCGGGATGGACCACCTCTTTCGGAGAGGGGGACGGCCCGAGAGGTGTATGAGAGAGATGCGCGAGAGAGAGAGGAGGCTTACCTGCGATCCTTTTCTATATGTACCTCTCTTCGACGGGGTTGTTTGAATTTTTGGGTACGGGGAGCCTTTTAGTTCGAAAAGCGTCAAGCTTTTTCAACAAATTCATTGATATGATTCGAGAATTAATTGGATTTTTCTGTGAAAAATTCTTAATTCAAGTTGGATATAGTTTATTTTTTATGTATAAAAAATAATAAGTGTATATTGACTGTGTATTATCGACCAACAATTTAAAGTAAATCAATCCAAAGTAGCAAAATAGCGAAAAATAGAAATCAATATACCATTGCCTCGAATCTTTTGCCATTATACCCACGCGACAAAAAAAGGTAGAAAAAACGCTGGCGAAGCATTAGACGCACCGCCTCTCTCTCTTCCTCTCTCACCAAAGCCTCGTGAAAAATTCGCTAAGCGCGAGAGCACATATACGACGCCGCTCGGCGAGAGAGATAAAAGCCCGCGGGCGCGGAGACGGCCGGGGACTTCTGGTCCGGGCCTGAAAGGACTCGAGGAGGCGTTAGAGAGACGGAGAGGCGCTACCGGGTGTTAATTCAAGTCAAACACGCCTGGACAGTGGGGCGCATTGTCGCGGCCACGCGTCCGCCTTCAAAAACGAGCCGCGGTCATGTACGTATCGCGATGCGCGCCACGTGACCAAGGCTTGTTTTTCTTTTTTTTTTCTTTTTTTTTTACCGAGGAATCGGGTTCTCGGACGATCGGAGGAGTCGGAGATCGATTACGGATTTTAAGTTTGGCCGGTGACAGGGGCTCTTTTTTGGGGGGATTTGAAGTAGGTTTTTTAGGATGATACTTTATGGTTCGGTTGAAGTGGACGTGTGATGTAACCGTTGAGAAAAACTAAAGATTTAAAACAGAAGAGTATGCGGTGATATTAATTAAATTTAGATCAACTTATTAATATTAAATTAAACATCAGGGATTTAATATTTTCGTTCGTATATATTAATTTTTTCTAGATCTCTTTATCGATCAACGCGAGTACATATCAGGTCTCTCCCCTTTATACCGCTCAATTTCCTCGATACCCATCAATAATCAAGAAATTCCACCTTCGCGGCCCTCCCCGTCCGCCGATATCTTCATACCGCCGTCGTCGACGGGCGAACCTCATGTACACTCATCGCGGGTGTCGTCGATTTAGCGCTTCGGTCGGAAAAAGCTCTCTCTCTTACAGCCTTGCCTGCCTCCCTCGCCTGCCGTCTTACGCTCGAACTATATCTCGGCTTTGATCTCGCTGACAAAAGCGACTTTCTCGGCTTTAGCCACGCGGCATTGACCGCGGTTTAAATCCGCCTCTGAGTACCGGCACTGTCCTCCACCGCGGCCGTTCGTTAACTTTTGTCAAGCGCCGTATCAGCCGTATAATTAGCCACGTCTTTGCGGCCCGCCCCGAATGAGTCGTCGTCGTCGTCGTCGTCGTCGTCGTCGTTGCCGCGGCTCGGCGCAGATTCGCGAGACGGCGGAGAGCTTCCCCGCGGTTGGGGCCTATCGATGTACGGGGATCTCTCTCTTTCTCTCCCGAGGTGTGAATTCGCGGCTCTCCCCGCTCTGAGGTGAGCCTCTGTGCGGCCAGAGGGGACCGACTCTCGTTTAGAGGAGCGATCGAGATTTTCGAGGGAAGAAGGACGCGTTGTGCGGGGGTTACTCTAGCGTGAAATGATGCGTTGTATCGCTGCTTGAGTCGGAGAGTTATGGTTCGCGAGATTTTCAGAGCGATTCTTTGCTGAAGCTTTGCGGGGCTGCTTTGCTTCGGCTGATTGAGATGTGATTAATGTTAATTAGGATGTTGGCTTTCTTTGTTCGAGAGGTAAAACGGCTCTTTGAGCTTCCAATTTGAGTAAATGGATTTTTATTTCGGCAGTGGAGCATATAGTCATTTGAAGATGATTAACGACGTATTACAGTATCAAATTTACTTTTTTGAATAAAAATCAGGTCCCAGTCATTTATTAACTTTTACCGAAATTTTTGCTTTTCCATCGTCAAACAATGAGAAATGGGGTAATGTATACCGTACTATTTCCAATTCAACATCCAAGCCATTTCGAAATTCGCTCGGAATTTCTATTTAGACTCGAAATCCCCGAAAAATATACATTATATCTCCGACGAGAGCCGCGTCGGCAAAAAGTCGCACGGATCGAAGCGGAGATCGATAAAGACGCAGACGCGCGGCTCTCGGCACTATTTATACACTCGCTGCAACGAGTCTTCCTCCCGCATTTACATATTCGATCCGGAGCGGATCGACGGGCCGGAAAGACACGTTTTCTTTCGGCTGGCGCACCGCGCGAGCCTCCGCGCCCTCGCGCATTGTTCAAAATTAGCAGAGAATAATATTGATTTCCAGCCCCGGGACCGGGGGATAAACAATTCGCGCGGTGCAGTCGATCATGTGGCCGCAGCATGTGCGCCAATTTTTCGGCAAGCGAAAGGCACCGACGAGGCGGCGCTCTGGTGGGTGTCGGCGGTGGGTAGAGGATGAATTTTGAAGGTTTTACGTTTTTTTTTTGTTTTTTTTTTTTTTTGAGAAATGAATGCGTGCCGCTCTTTGAAAGGAGACGCTAAGAGTTACCGATACTTTTTTATGCATGGTTTTTAAAATAACGGATTGTAAATACATATGCGCGTGTATTAAAGTAATTAGAGTATGATCTAGTTACCTAATTGAGTAATTAATTTTTTAATTTTTCGTCAATCTATAGAATAGTTTTGGTAAAGCATTTCTTTAAGTCATCAAATTTATTAAGCAATAACGTATGGAATTCAAATTTTACACAATTGTTATTACACGATACACAACAACGAAACTAACCGTTTTCAATTTCGTTTCCAAAACCGATCCTCGCCACGATCTAACTAAACGGAGAATCTCGTAAAACTGTGAAACCCCCCCGGGAAAAAGTACCGCCGAATCCCGGGCCGCGAATTCCCTTTCTCCGCTCTCTCGGCCTGTGCACGGACACATACCGATTGGAAAGGCCCCCCGAAAAAAAAACCGGGGCCCTGGGAACGTCGTCGTAGAAAATAATCCTCTCCCGCTTTCTCCGTGCGCGGCTTTACCACGCTTATACAGCCCGAGCACTCGTTACACAAAGCGCGCACCGTCGCCGCGTCGCGGCGTATCTCCCTATGTAATACTTAGACGGCGACTTGAAAGATGCCCGAGGAGAGGCGGCGTGCACCCGACAACACATGTCCGACTCCTCCCCGGGTGGTTAAGCCGCGGACCCCCCGCGGCCGGGCCCCGATCGCGCCCCGTCATCGCGAGCGCCGCCGCCGCCGCCGCCGCGGCCTTTTAATATACATTGTTGTCCCGAGCCGACGAGGCCCGCCGCGAGCGCGTGCCAAGGGGAGAGGGGGGGCAGCAGCACTAACGGACTCATTAGTGACCTCTCGCCGCAGGAGAGTGGGCCGCGAGATGGACGTTCACTTCTCTCGAGAGCTGGAGGAGAGCTTTTTGAGAGCGGGTAGGAGATGTACGTGTTTTTTTTTTCGGGATCGTATTATACGTGGGATCGGATGCTTTTACTTTCGGTTACGTTTGGATTATTATATAGCGATTGTAAAAGAAATTTTGAGTAACTTTCAAGCGATGTTTCGCAATTGTTTTTTAGTGATGAATATCTTGTTTTATTAAATGCAACTTTTACCCTGTTTTACTAAACGTGTATGGATTTTATATAGCAAAATTAGTTTTAGAGATTCTCTCCCGACTCAATGAACTTTTTCAACAAAAGACTATACAGCTAATATCCAAATCAACACTTTGCTTACCGATTTTCTTCGCAAATAATTAAATCTCAGCAGAACAAAAAAAAGAACAAAATTCTCTGTACACATCTCGAAGCCCAAACAAGCAAAAACAATCGCATCCTAACAGGAATACACCACGCTATCACGACCGCGGACGTCGATTCCGCGTTTTCCACGCGTCATTCCCCCCCTAACAAGGCGCTTGCTCCCCCAGCCCGAAAAAAAAAAATCGGGCCCCGCGCGCGTCTAGCGCCGATGTTCGCCGATTTTTTCGAGATTTCCCCGGGAAGATATACCCGAGGCTCGCGGGCCGCGCGATTCCCGTTGAGTCTCTCTCTCTCTCTCGCGCGCCGGACGTCTCTCGAGAGAGCTGGATGACTCGTCGTATTCTCACGCGTGCCACCAGCCGCAGATGATCGATAAACGTTCCGGCACGTGCTTCGACGGGGCCCTCGTTCTTTTTTTCTTCTTTCAGCCCGCGAGTTTTGTCGTCCGATTTCCCTCGGAGTATTTTGACTGTCCGGGCGAGCTGATGGGGGGGCCGCGAGAGCGGTCGGTGTTTGATCTTCGCAGGTGTCGAGACGGATGATCGACCGGAATTTCAAGAGTTTGATGCTTTATATTTGGGAGCTTGGAGGTGGGCTTTGGGTTTTTTTTGCTGATAGCGGTGAGCGAGCTTTTCTATTTGGCGGCGACGAAGTTGCGGACTCGAGATGGTATCTTAAATTGAGTTTATTTTAGCGGATGTAATTACTCGGGTTGGAGGTAAGCAGATTTTTCAATCTGTTTCTGGTTAAGGCGTTTCAAATTTTTATTATTAAAAGTTGATATTTATTTGAATTCTGATACGATGACGTCAAAGATTATACTAATGTTTAGTCATTTATTTTACTGCACTTGGGAATTAAATAAATCAACTGTGGCAGTCTATCAATTGTAATTTATATTTCTCGAATATGAATAACGCCAAGGTCTCATTTTCACACCGTAATTTTTTATGCTTCTACAGAAGTGAAGCCCGAAGAAACTCGACGCCAGAAAATTCCATTATCCAATTCCGTAAATGCGTTCAAACCGAACCAAAATATCCTCTCCGATTTCAACGGCGGGCGGGTCAATACCGACTCGGGCCCCGTAGCGCTACCAAAACACCGCCTCGAACGATCCATCCCGCGGCCGTAAACGAAACTTACACCTTTCCGGAATCCCCATAAAAAGACTTTCCCGAAAAATCGGTCGGAAAAAAAAAATTCCCCCCGCCGCCGCACGACGTATATATACATGTATGGATCTAGTTAGGCCCCGATTTTTATTGAGGAAGCGAGTGCGCCGCCCGAGAGAGAGAGAGAGAGAGAGAGAGAGAGAGAGGTTTCCCCGACTTGTAAATCAAAGGGGCCGTAAAGTGAGAGGCCCGAGAGAAAAAAAGAGAAGGGGAGTCTAACTCGGGCTGACCTGCCTGGAAAAAAGGGTCACGGGACTTGCGAATCTAAAGTCGGGGCTTCCGTTTCGTTCGTTAGAATTTTTCGTGGATTAGACGGCGTTTTGAAATTTTCTCTTTTAATTATTTAAGACTTGATAGTGGGCAGCATGTCCATTTACAATGGTTTAATAAAAAATTTAATTAAGCAAATGCAATATACTAATTGTTTAAAAGTTTATTGTAAATTTTTCTTTTCGCACATATATATCTTTGTAAAATTTTTTATATCATTGGGCATTAAAAAAACTTTTCATGGCAGCATTGCGCAGTTAAAAAAACACTTTAATTTCATTTTAACTCGCTGAAAAACTACCGAGCATCGATCACCAAGCATTTCTTTACAAAAATCGCAGTCCTTCCCCAAATCAGATATTCGCCGGAAAATCTCGTCCGAACTCTCGGCGAGCGCTCCGCGCGCATCATCATCCTCCACCGAACCGCCGAAGCTCGTGCCTCGAAGTAAAGCCGTGCGCTCTTGGCGCGTGCTGTCGGCCACGCAACCGCGAAGGTGCGGGCCAATGGGCGAGCCGGCCGCTGACCAATCGAGCCGGCCGATGGGAGGAGCGAGCAGGAGCTCGCCCCCCCCCCCCTCCGCCCCGCTCGTAGCCATGGAAACATTCCTTCCTTCCTTGCCGCGGCGCACGGCGAGGCCGCCGCGACGACGAGAGGCGAAAATAAACGCGGCCCGCTCTCTCTCTCTCTCTCGCTCTATCTCTGCAAAAAGCCCCAATTAATGCGGCCACTCGCTTTTCTTGCGCCCGGTGGGGGGAGGATGCGGGAGAGGAGAGTCTCGGGTATTTGTTTTGACTCTTTTTTTCCGAGTGTTTTAGGATGATTTTCGGTGGGGCCGGCCTGCTGATTTTCGCCCGGGTGGAGGCGGATTGCGTAACTTGTTGAAAGCGCTATTGAAAAGAAAGTTATTGTTGACGGTGGCACTGACTGGAGGTAAAAATAGGTGCATTGGAATGGAATTATACTTCAATTAAAATTTAGGTTTGAATTGTTTGCGACCATTTGAAATAATTTTTCTTTAATTTGAGATGTATTCCTATATATGAGTATTATATGGAGAACGAAATTAAGCTTGAAAATTTATAGAAATGATGTAAATAAATTTTCAGCGTTAAAATTCTGATTTAATTTTTGGTTTATCGTTGCTTGAGTTGAGGCTTGGGTTTATTGCTGTTGCGCCCTACTTCTTATTATAAACTAAATATAAATTTTATTTAATAAATTCTAGGAGTAGTGATAGAAATTCTAAGTTTAGAATCTCTAATTCCTTAAAGCGTAATTTGTATACGGTATTCCAATGGTTTAGAATTAACATTTTCATGTATAACATTAAAAGATAATGTTATTATGGAATAAGCAAAAACGATCCACACTTTCCCAAAACGAATTTACTAAATCTTCCTAATAAAAGTATATTGAAAAAATTGTTCTAATAAAAAAACTTTGTTTCTTACCCAAGCTAAAAAAAACCAATCATTTAAACCCCAAAACTATCAGAACCGCGCTCTGACGAATCGCAGCGGCTTCTCCCTAAAACACGGGCAATCCCGAGCTCCTAAAAAGCACGCGAATCTCGCAAGCTCGGCTTTCTGCCCATCGCGACTGTATATACGAGGCAGCAGCCTCAGAAAAAGCCGCCCGAGCTAATCGAAAGCAGGCGCTGCTCTCGGCTCCGCGCAACAAGTGTGCGCTCGCCCCGCCCACGCGGCTGCCGCGCCGTCCGCGGCGTTGGCGGCGCAGGCAGCTCCGCCGGTCATCGCGATCGGCCCGGGGCGACATACGCGCAACCACCTCGCTCGCGGCCGTGTCGCAGCACAGTCTCTCTCTCCCTTCTTCTTCGCGCCGCTCTCTCTCTCTCTTTCTCTGTTTTCCTCGACGAGTCGAGTGCCCGCGCGGACGATGCGTTGCGACGACGTCAAGTGAGTGATAAGCGCCGCCGCGATTACGACTCTGCCCCGAGAGGGAACAAAGACGCGCGGCCGAGACTGACCGAGACTGCCGAGCCGACGAGTGCGCGCCGACGATAATACAACGAGCAACATGATGGGTGTCGACGCCGAGCCGTCCAAGCCCGCTCCGGGACTGAAGGGCCAGGCGGCCCCGAGGAACGGGACGGTCGCCGAGAACGGCGCCGAGGGCATCGGGGCGGCCGTCGCCAAGCTGCTGCAGAGCTTCGACTGGAGCAAGGTGCCGGTCTCGAGCAAGTAAGTTTTGCATTTTTATGTATATCTGTTAAGTGAGCTTTTGCGTTGAAAAGCGTCGTTACTTTGCTGGGGGAAACGGAGGAGTGGTGAATTTTCGGTGTAATGTCGTTGGAGGAAACGAAGCTTTTTCTACGAGGTTCGCGTGCGTTGCCAAAACGTAATTGCAGATTAACGTAATAGATTTCTGAAGAGTAAATGAGCAAAAAGTTTGATAATGTAACAGTAGTACGAACGTTAACGTTTCGTGCGTTTTAATTAAAAATTCAAAAGAATAACAAGTATCGAACAAAAGATAAAAAAAAAAAAAAAAAAACAGGGCGAGCGAAAAAATCTATCTAAAATTGAAATTTAAAAAAATTTTTTTGCCAAAATATCGTACCAGAAAAAGGAACATACAGAATAAACCAGCGGCAACCGTCCACTTTATCCATCCCATTAAAACGTAAACAAAGTTTTCCAACCATACCAAATACCACCTCGTCCTCGCGCGCACGTTCATCCGCCAAATCCGAAAAAATTCGAAACTCGGCACCGCCGAGAGCATTCGCGTCTCTCGCCTCGGCCGATCGCGCGCGGAGCGGTGCAGGTGGGGCGCGGCGCGGGCAGTTCGCGGGGGACATCGCGAGAGGCGGGAGGCGCGCAGCACTTTTTTGTTCCTGCGCGAAAAGTGCGCACAGCGCGCCTCGCGCGCGTGCTAACTCAATTATGACGCGCTCGTTTCCCCGCGCGGCTCGGCCTGGGAAACCTCGCGGCGGCGGGGAAAAATATACGTCCTCGTCCGTCAATTAACGCTAATTAGCTAATTACCCGCCGATACCCCGGCCCGTCCCCCGCTCGTGGGAAAGCTCGGGGCGAAGAGTTTCGAGTCGAGGATCGCGAGAGTGTAATGTGGACGGGGTGTGTGCTTTGATTGTGGTTGACGCTCGCGGAAGTGGGATTTTAATTTTTTGTTAAAGAACGGCGAATGAAGGTTACTTATTTGGTTTTTGTTTAGCGTAGAGAGAAAGGAATATAATTTTCGAATATTATTGAACGCGCAATCACCAGTACGCAATTCTACTAGGACTAAAACTTGTAAACATTCTCACGAGGCTGCTGTTCTATGCTTCGGATTTCGTTTTGAAAATATAATACTGATAAGCGATATTTGCCTGATTACTATCGCAATAAATTCCGACGGGTAACGTGTCAATGGGAAACGGGGTGCGGGAAAAATCACACGAACCATCGCAATGCGCGCCACCGCGTCTTATCAGTCCGATTAACCCCCGTACAATATAACCAGGAGGGAAAACTCAAATGTTTGCTTAACCCGGTATAAAGATGTGTGAACGAAACGAGTTCGTATTGTTTATTTAAATTGACGTCTGATTTCGTTGCGATATTTTTGACTGCTCGTTTATACGATACTGCAGCTATGGATTGCACTGTCGAAAGTAATAGCCTTAATAAAATTATTCTGTCGCGTCTTAAAAATCAATTCCAGCCAACAGCACACTTTCCTCGCTCGAGCTACCAAAGCTCTCCCACCGCACACCGCTCGACCCCTACTCGCTAATTACCCTCGGGTCTCCGCGGCGTCTTTCCGCGCTCGCGAACCGTACACAAAAACGGGCGGCCCCGAATGAAAAAAAAAAAAAAAGAAAAAGAAAGAGACCCGGCACGACGATCCACTCCAGACGTCTCTCGGCGCGTCAGTCAGCGCGGGAAAGCTCGTATGAAGTCATCTAGCGGGAAATAAAGGATACTTACTCGCCTCGTGCGGCCGAGTGTTATTTTAAGAGGGACCGGTTTCAGCTCTCTCTCTCTCTCTCTCTCGGCTCTGCTGGCTCCTCGAAAATCTCCGAGGCTCTCCTTCTCGGATTCTCGCGCGTCATGACGCGCGGGGCGGTGACGGGTTCCCCCCTTTTTACACCCCCGCGAGGGAGCTCCTCTTTATCGCGTGTATATCGTCGCGCCGCTACCTGTTGCTCCGAGGGAAATGCGCTTTTTAGACTGGAAATTCGGGGAACGAAGACAGTTGCCGCGTTGAAAAATATTGATGTTTGCATCTTAATGATGTAATAAAAAAAAAATATAGATTTACCAACGTGTATTTTTTTCTATCAATGTATAATTTTTACCTGATTATTTACCGATTCTCATGCAAACACTTATGAGGTTACATTATATTTAACGCGTCGCATCATAAACATCATCGAGACGTAATTTCTGTTTACAGTCGATAAATAAATTCTTTATTTAACTTTTGAAGATAAACCGGCATTATGTATATTTACTGAAATTATTTAACTGATATCGAAGCGTTAATCAAACTTTGTAGGCAGGGCATTGATAAAATAGTCGCGGTTGTAACATCAAATAGAAATGACGATAACGTCTAAAATAATTCACTCGCGATCTGCGGCGATGTTTTAACCTTCGGCGAGCGTAACCAGTAACTTTTCGAAACAAAAGAAAGCTCGGCTGCTCCATAAAAAGCAGATACATTTGCCGAAAGATAGGCTCATAAAGCAAAGTAACGACTCTTGCGGCTGACAAAAGGTGGTGAGAAGGGTTGGGCGCGAAGGGGGCAAAGTAAAGAAGTCATCGACAACGGAGATAATTTTCTTTCTATTCGCAGGGGTACGAACGACAAACGGAACAAGCACATCAAGAGGCCGATGAACGCGTTTATGGTGTGGGCGCAGGCCGCCAGGAGAAAACTCGCCGACAAAAATCCCCAGCTGCACAACGCCGAGCTCTCCAAGTTCCTCGGCAGACTCTGGAGGTGAGTTTTTTTTTGTTGATTGTTAATGTATTTTTTTGAATCCTTTATTTCGAAGTACATTATGAATGGGTGATATTTCAATTATCTTTGATTTGGGTTTGTTTGACGGAGCGTATATTTTTGAGTGATAAAAAGTTTCAATGAGTCAAAAACTGTTTGCTTGGACTTTTTGTGGCTGAAACGTGATATAATGCGTGTATGCACTAAAGTATGTATCAATATTACTCCGACATTTAAGGTCCGTATCTTCAAATTGGCGGAAGTTCTTACAATATTGGAGCAACGATAAGACGATTTTGCTTTTGATAAAATTTATTCAGACCCGTAAAATGCTTTTATGAGGCTCAGTTTACCTTTAAAAAACTGAAGAATCGCGTTTCCAATTCCCCCTTTGCATTGGATTTAAAATTTACTTAAATAATAAAGATTCTTTATACTAATCCAGCGCAATTCGAACGAACATTCGGCTCGTTAAAAATTATTGTAAAACCATTCGAGTAAAGTAGCGAAGCTCGAGACGGCGCGAAAATGTTGATGGTATGCGCAAAAAAATTGAAAAGAGCGTTTGAAAACGCATCGGGGGAGCTGCGAGAGAAGCAAAACGCGCACGGCTTAAGTGCATTTAAAAGCTGCGCGCGCGATTCATTTCGCGACTCGGAGTTAAACGCCGCGAGTTAGACGCAGTCAATTTGCACAAAGGTGGCGAGCCGTGAGAAACCGCATGGCAGAAGTGCCTTTTTTCATCGCCTATCTGTCGCGGAAAAATCCGTTTTTCTCTCGGAAAATTATTATTCTCCGCCGCGATTTCAATGCGGAATAATGCTGTTTACGAGTTCCTCTGGCATTTAAAAGATATTATTCAACGTTCGATATAACAATTTTTTACTGGCGTCAGTTAACGCATGAAAGAAAATGACTCGAATAATTTCCAAGAAACTCATATACTTACATTCCTCGCGACATAAAAAGGCCGAACGAAATTAAAAACTCTAAAATAATGGGTCGCCCCCCTTGCGTTAAAAGACCTCTTCAGGGAAGCAAATAAACAGAAAAAATTTACGACGTCCGAGCGCGCGCGCGCGCGTCAACGAAATATCCCCGTTCGATCCCCGATAATCCGAACCTCTCTCTCGGCTGCGGGCCGCCATTGTCTTAAGAAGTTTAAGTACTCCGGGGCTGCACGTGGCGTGTTTTCGAAGGGGGAGAGAGAGAGAGCTGAAAAAAAGGGGGGGTCGAGAGCGGCGCGAGTCGTAAATCGGAGCCGATTCGTCAAGCCCATTTTTCCAAAACGCTTTCGGGGCTTTGTCTCATCGCCACGGCGGAGGCGAAAAACGATTTAGCCGAGCGCTTAGGGGCTTGTTTGTGTTCGGAAATGCGCCTCTCGAGTGGCTTTGTTTTTTTCGTCGACGGACAATTGTCGCGTGTCAAAGGCGTCGGAAAACGACGTCTTGGACGAGCGTGGCATGTTGTATTTTTCTGTTTTTTTCGGCGCGAAGCGGGAAAAAAATCGGGGCGTGCTTCGAACGGCGAGCGGGATGTTTTAACGGAAAAAGGAAGCTCTGCAAACGTAAGAATTTTTTCACCGGGACAAAAAAGAAAAAAGGTCTTTAGAACCGTAAAATATAACGAGCTGTGAAAAAGTAGTTATATATCAATGTTCGTAATATAATTGAGTTCACACGAAAGCATTTTGAAGCCAGATGGAATAGAAATTGTGCAGTACAGTTTTTTTTTATCTTTTAATTAAACGTATAATTGCATCTCAATTTTAAAATTAAATAACTCGAAATGCACTTCTCCGTTGCACAAATGAACGAGATATTAAAGTTTCTATTACTGAATCATTCCAACGACATTAGGAAAGCCCAGCCTCTTTTGTATAATCACCTGCATTCGATTACAAAAATTTCCAAACTGAAATTGAAATCTCCCCCCCAAAAAAAAAGAAAAAAAAATCTCTCCTAAGGCGAGGCTGCCCGCTCCGCGTTTTCGCGAAAGCGATAAGGGGGAATTTCCAGGTGGCGGTCTCTCCTTGAAAAAGTTCCCCGCGGTAATCTCGTTGTGCACACACCACGCGCCGCGGGCTCAAACAAATCGAGATACATCCTCTGGCGCGCGCAACAGCTGTCCCTCGAGGAAGAAGGCAGCCTTGTGCGCGCGCGTCAGGTGGATTTTTTTGCTGCAGTTCTGGCCGATTTCGATCCCGGGTGCCCCCCGCTAAATCGGGGCCCTCGATTACCAGGAAATTCGGCAGACCGGCGGAGACTACGAGTGTAGGGTGATAGGAAAGGCGGGGGTGTTTGATTTAGATTAGGGAAGGTGGGAGAGTTAAAGTCTTAATTTTTGGGACATTTTGCTATGAGTGATTTTTTAAATTCCTATTTAAAATTAATAATATTATTTTTTTACGATTGAGAAGGATTTTTTTGAGGAAGTGTTATACAGTTCAGTTCTTATAAAAGCAACGTTTTTGTACCAATATTGCGTTACGCATAAAATCTAATTCGTTTCTGGAAATTGCGATTATAATTATACGTAATGTGATTTTTCTGAGAATTTAAATACAAATTTTATAATTAACATAATTATCATCGTTGAGTAAATGTCAAGTCGGAATTCAAGTATCTAGGAATATTAAAATAAATACTCATGCAGTTCGAAGTTTCCTATTTTATTTAGTTTTCAAAGTGAAGCAGAGAATTCTTTCTATCTATTCCAATAAATTGCCTATAACTGCGATGCTTAATTTTTATCCGTTACAACCCCAAAATAATTATATAAACGTCTAAAATTTACCAGCCACTCGCTTTTCAAACATCAATTTTCACTTCCTACAAATGGCCACACACCTCGGCCTCCCTGAAAAAAAAGGATAGCAGGCGCTTCGAGAGCTTCGAGATTTCCAGCCGGTCGATTCCGCGGAAATCTCGGGCGCTTAATTTTTTCCATCCATCATATAGCCGCTGCAGTTGGCGGCGGCGGCGGCGGCGGCGCATCATCGCGATGCGGCGGCCGCTTACGGCGAAGCGCGCGGCGCGGCAGCATCTGTGAGAATCCGAGGTTTATCTGATCGGCGCGGAAGAGGCCGGGAGAGCGAGCCGACCGGCGGAAATCGAGAGGCAAGAGCTCCCTGATTGAAGACACGTGCGCAATTGCGCCAAGCGGGGATTAATTCAGTGCGTCGCGCCGTGCGTTTCGTTATGTGTCAGTTTTTTTAGGGAAGGGCTATGGGGTTAGCTTTTTGCTTACTTTGAGTGGTAGAAATTTGTGATGTTTAAAATAATCGTTTTAACATTTTAATTAATTTTTATAACTTGAATAAATGTGAGATTTTGTTCGGATAAAGGCAAAAATTAAAAGAAATTCTATTATTTAATAACATTCAGAATTTCCGTTACATCGGAGGGTTCGCCGTTTTAAGAAGGATAAAAAGCCAGGAGTTCACCGGAATCGAGATACATCTCGACCGCCCATCTTACTCTTCCACCTTCTTTTTTGGCCTCCTTCGAAAGCTGATTTGGACGGATTCGACAAAAAGCTCCTGGCTTTTATCAATCGCCGGTAATCTTTACCCCGGATGAAAATGAAGTGTGAAGCGTTCGAGCTCTCGTTTTGCCAGTTTTTATTCCGTATACATTTTTTACTTTACGAAGATGCCTCAAGCCGATTATTCGCGTGATTAATGCGTAAAAATATATACTTCCTCGCTTACACTTTTTGCTACAAGCTTAATTTCAGCTGCGTGCTTTAATTAATTATAATATAATAAAAAAACGATTTAATCTCTTCATTCGATCCCCCAAATTAAAACGCAACGCAAACCATATCCAGCCGCGCTTCTCGCTTAATCCAGCAAAATCTCCTCCAAGCTCGGCGCTCCGCGGCGTTTCGAAAAACCGCGAAAGCCACGCGCGCTGCACTCTCGTTCGTAATCCCCCGTCTGGATCTCGCGATCGAGTCTGGTTAGTGTTTCTGGAAGTCTCGAGGGCGTAGGTGCGTTCCCAGGCGAGGCCCGTTCGCCGCCGAGGCTTGACAGTGTCCTCCGACACGATACGCTCGAGAGCTTTCTTCTCTGAAGAACTGACGGGATTTCGCTTTTTTTCAGCTCGCCCATGTATATATATATATATACGTCGGCGACGTGGGAGCTTTCGTGATTGAGTATACGCGGGACGATGAGTTTTAAAGTTTGGTTCTAGTTTTTATTCTATGTTTACCAAAGGTCGTTATTCGATCCCAAATTCGATTCCCACGCGACACCTTTTAGGTAAACAAAAATTCAAAGCACAAGAAACAGATAAATAAATAAATAATTTGTCCTTCTTCAAAACTCGTTCCGATCCTTTCCCAACCGCGTCCGACTCGATCGTACCCCCGGGGGATTAGTTCGGTAGACGCAGCCTCGCGCGAATCTCCGCGCTCCCGCTCCATGAATGAACTCTAGGCAGTGTAGCGTGCGCGCACAAGTCGCAGAAAGAGAGAGAGAGAGAGAGAGAGAAAGCCCGAGAGTCTGGTCAATGGACTCGCGCGTCCGGCAGCAGCTCTTCTTTCTCCGCGATAAAAGCGGCGGCTTTTTGCCCGGCAGATGCACTCTCGATTCAATTACTCATATGTGTGTGTACGCGCCGCGCTCGCATACTCTCCCTCTTTGCCGCGCGGGAGAAAGAGCAGGGTCAAGAGAGATTTCTCGATCCCACTCTCTCTTTCCCTCGCGACCCGCGCTCTTCGCTCCAGTTCTCACACGGAGCGCGCTCGAAAACCCGGAGGAAAAAAGAGGGGCAGGAGGGACTCGTTAGTCACCTTGCCCCCGAGACACTTTTTACGGGCCTCTTTACGCAACCGCGAGAGGCGACGGAAATTCGGGGCGTCGAATATATTTATGTAGTTCTGGGAGGAAGTCGGTCCGGCGAAGTTTTAATCACTTCGTCGTGGGGATTAGGCGGGATTTTTAGTTTCTAAAGGCGGTTCGGGAGTATTGAAGTTGGTTCTCGATTTCTGGTCGAGTGGAGTTTATTGTTTTTCGAGATCGTTTCTCCGGAAAATAATAGTTCTTTGAATTGACATCGGTTGTAGAACATTTTATAACGTAAAAAATATTAAATTTTTCTTAAATATCTAAACAGCTTATATTTATATTGCGAATTAATTTAATGAAATAAAAGAGATAATAATTATTTTATCGATAAAAATTATGCGACTTACAAGTAATATCAGTAAGTTCTCCTTGGCAAATGAATTGCTTGCCTGAAACTAGATAAGCACACTAAAATTCTTTACTACGTACTTATAATAATATACGGCAATAATTTTTAAGAAAATAATAATAATGCAATATCGGGCAATTCACATGGCCGAGATACGCAACGTTCTTCATTAACGAACGCAAAATAGCTCCGAGATAAGCTCGCAATCAATTAAACTCCAATAAAAAAGCAATCCTCTCGAAAAAACTGTTACTCGACAAAAACCTCCTCTATATATCCCTATACACTTTGGCTCTCGGCCGCGCGAGCATTCCATCGCGCGCACACCGGCGGGTTTTACTCTCGGCGCAGGCAGCCCGGTAAATTGATTTCCTCGGGGCTCGGCAGCTTTGACAGTTCCAAGTCAATACCCCCCCGATCGTCCTCTCATTATCCGAGATAGCGATCGGATATTCCTCCCGTCGGGTGGTCAGGTCAGGCTCTCGGGCCTAATAATAATAGCGCTCTCCTCTCCGCGATGGACTACTTTGGGTATTAAGAAATCCGTGTCATCGTTGCGAGGGGGTCTCCGTTGCGCGCGCGAGAGAGCCTTCGCGTCCCGAGAGAAGAGAGAGCGCCGCGCGCCGCGGGGGCGCCGAAACACGTGTCCGCCTCGGAAATTCGGGGGAGATGACGATATTGTTATATATTGCGGCGACGCGACGGCGACGAGGCGAATTTTCGTCGGGGACGACGGGATATTATATTTTATATGCTCGATGCTGGCTTATCGGCCGCGGGGATTCTCGAAAATCGTTTCAGATATAGGCGCGTTATCTTTATTCTTTGATTCGCTGGCCTTTTTTTTTTCTTCTTACTTCTGGCTGGGACGTCAAAATGACGGCTGCTCTCGTAACTGCTTCTAATTGAGCGCGGTAAGAGGGCTTGAGGTTTAAGGAGGTTAATTTGGCAGAAAAAAATGCCGACGACTGCTTTTTTTTCGATTTCTCTTTCGGAGATGTATACAGTAAAATAAACACGCGCAGCCGCAATAAAAGATCTCGGTTTAACACCTTTCAGAAAAAAAAGCTGCTTTAATTAGCGTCTGCGGTCGACACGAAAGAGGCATTTTGGATTCTTTTGTGTTCCTCGGCGCTACCGTTCCTTTCAATCTCGCGTCAATTAATGTCGTTCTAAATTGTTAAAATTAAAAAAAAAAAAAATCTGTATATTGCCATAGTTAAATTAATAAGTTTTCAAGTAATAAAAGTGAAACATTCGGCTCTATTTAAACTATATATATTACACAAACCTACGAAGCATCATTTAGCAAATATAACACAAATCCAAGTCAAAAATTACAACAGTTACTTTCCAAAGCTTAGTCCCAATAAACGAGAACCACCTCTGCTCTTCCAGAGACTTATCGGAGAGCGACAAAAAGCCGTTCATCGAGGAGGCGGACCGTCTGCGCCTGATCCACAAGCGAACCTACCCGGACTACAAGTACCAGCCGCGGCGCAACAAGCAGGGCGCCTCCTCGAGGTCCTCGGCCTCGTGCAAGCCGAGTGGCGGCGGCGGCGGCGGCGGTGCCGGCAGCCGAAGCAAGGCGTACGGCGTGTCGCTGGGCTGCGCCGCCTTCAAGCAGGAGGACGTCAGCTGCGCGGACGCGATGGCCCTCTCGCCCCAGACGGTCGGCTCCGTCGGCTCCTCCTCGCCGCCGAATACTCCCTCGCAGGGCCTGTCGCCCCCCACGCCGCCCACCACCCCTCGAGGCCAGCACTACGTCAATCAGGTGAGACTGAGCTCGCGTGGCGAGCGTTGCTTCGTTGCAGAACTTACCCCCCCAACAAACTAACCCCGATCGTGCACAGAGCCAGCACCAAGCCGGCATGTACCAACACGCGGACCTCGCCTCGAATCACCTGCAGTCCTCGCCGGAGCTGCCGCATCATCACCATCAGCAGGCCCACCAGTCGCAGCAGCAGCCGGGGGTCGACCTGCGCAGCTATCTCGAGCTGACGGAGGGTCTGCCGCTGGAGGACGAGCAGCTGGCGAACCTCGGCCTTCCCCTGAATCTGCAGGAGTGCGAGGTCGAGAGCAGCGAGCTCGATCAGTACCTGCCGCAACAGCAGCAGCAGCAGCAACAGGTGGCCCAGCCGCAGCAGGCCTCGCCGCCCGGTCACCAGTACGCGCAGAACGTCCCGAGTCAGTTGCTCTACAAATACGGGTGAGTCATTTGTCCGTTGGTCGATGAATTTTTAGATGGTTTCACTGGCAGGATTTTTTTTTTTATAAATCTGAGATTCTCGTTTGTATTGAAAATGTCGAATTCTGAAGTCGGGATTATAAACGGCTCGAGAAAAACAACGCGATACGATCGTCCCTTTTCCAGGTACGACGAGGACTGCGTCGAGCGGCTAAACAAGCGCCACTTTACCCCCGACCAATCGCAGCAGCAGCAGCAACAGCAGCAGCAGCAGCCGCAGCAGCACCAGGCCTTAACCTCGAACGGCGACTCGAACGGCTGGGACGACCAGCAGCAGCAGCAGCAGCAGCGGATCCGCGAGGACATGGTGAGGTACCACGAGCTGCAGCCTCTCTCGGGCCTGCCTCCCGTCCAGTACATCTCCCAGCCCCATCACCTCCATCACCAGGTCGCGGCCCACCAGCACATGACCGCCGCCTTTCAGTACCGGCAGTTCGTGCCCAGCATGGACACTTGGCCGAATTACATATGAGGAATTGCGAGGAAGGTGACTCGGTGAGGTCGTTCGTTGAAAGCGTTCGTTGGGTCGGTTGTTTTTTTTTTTTTTTTCTTTTTTCGTTTTTGTAGAAAAGCGTCAAGGTTACTTTTGCTAGTGGATTACTTTGTGATAAGAGACGGCTATATACCTATCGCTTCGATCACGTTGAGAACAGTCTGATTTTTTTTTTTATAGTAATTTCAAATGATTTCGCTATATTAGCGAACGCGACTACGAGAAGTATAGCTTGGGAAGGCAGTGCGCCGATCATGACAATTATACACAACTTTTCGTAGCGGGTGCAATTTTACAGGTTTATTATACCAAATGCTTTTTAACAAATGTCCGTCACTTGGACTCTTTGTATTTTAAATGTCCTCTCATTCTTTTTTTTCGAACGGCAAGAAGAAGTAAAGCTGTAAAAATTATTTAGTCTCCAGTATAATATTCAGACGAATGAAAGCTCAAAATATATATATAACGAAATATATTTAGTATAAATTATTAGTAAGAGTTCAAATATTTATATTTACCTTGAGGCATCACTGGTGTAGTCTCGCAATACTTTTTTTTTTCTCGAAAAAGTATGAGAAACAGTACTCACAGTTGGTTGTAGCTTGCAGAGTCCAGTGTAAGATGATGTAAAATTTATTCAAGGCGCGAATAAGAATTCCACGCAAAACCGAAGAGGAGCGCCGAATTAGCCAAATACATATGTAATTAAATTCTGATTTTTAATTACAGTGATCGATTTTAGCGTACGTAAACTAGAAAGTAGTTGTTATCATTTATTTACCATTATTTTAATTATACTAGTAACTATAAGTATAGGCGATACTCCATAAGAGATCCTTAGACAATAATTCTAAATAGAAATAAATGACGAGAGAGTCGAAGCGAAAGGAGGTCTTAATTCAGTACAAAGAAGAGCATTTGACGCTCTTACATCCGAAACGCAGAATTTCAGCAATCAGAAAAAGGCCGAATTCTCAAAATTATCGTTCCCCGACTGAAAATTCGCGGCAAAGCATCGATAATTTTTCCAGCGCGCTCGCCGAGTATCAAAAGACGAAAGGCCAAACCTCGAGCGCCGTCGAGGACGCCGACGAGCTTGCGCACATAATGTATGTATATATACGCGAGAGGAGAGAAAGAAAAAAAAAAGATCGCCGCATAACCGAGACTCCATGACATCATTCCATGACAGCCGGCCGGAGATTTCCAGGCCAAACAAACCTTTACTCTCTTGCGCGGATGGGCCTCGGGAGATAGGGAGAGATAGAGAGAGAGAGAGAGAGAGAGAGACAGAGAGATACAGCACACCCGATCTAATAATATAAACTCCCCCCGATCGCCGGCCGCGTAAACCGACCGAGATGTGTTAGAGTCGATCGGATCGAGCTTTTCAAATAAACCGGCGCGGCGGCTTTTTTCAGTGTCAGCCGAGCAGTGTGATCTTTTGCTCTTTTTTTGTACGCGGCTCGGCTGGCGAAAACTTTCGGTTGGTTTCTCAATTTCAATGCGCTGAAAAGTTTGCTTTGACTGGTTTTCTCTCTTTATCTCTCCCTTTTCTCGGTCCGTTTGCAATTTTTTTGCAATTTCAAGCAATAGTTAATAACTGTTTTAACCTCCTCGAATGTAAGAATTTTTGTTATATGTATAGAAAGAAAGCGAATCGTGTACAAAATTTTGTACCGGAATCTACAATATATTATAAAAGATTGTTTAAATCAAAGAGCGGTTGCCTTTATATATATATATACGTATAAAAGAGGATGTATATTAAAAAGTCCTGTAATGTAACTATATATATATATATATAGATATATATTCGATGCCGTCATTCGAGCGTGCAGCTTTTGTACTTAGATATTTATTTACCTGAAATCCGTGAACGTACACATTATTCTGTATAATATTGAAAACACTAGTTTAAAAATGATGAAAATAAAAAATTTAAAACTCAAAACCACTCTTTTCTCATTTATCCAATATACCTGTCAACGTCAAGCTCAAAAACAGAGTTTATTACATCATCGTTCACCTTCCACGTCGCCTCGCCAAAAAAACAACCCAAATCCCAAGACCAAAAACTGAGCCAAGTGCACGGCGACGAAGCCGGAAACGGGCCTGTTTGACACAATAAAAATCCGAAATCTCTTTATTGTGGAGCGCGGAGAGTCGGCGCGGCCGCAAACACGCGAGGCGCGCCTTATCAAGTCAGGTCCGCCGGCTCGTGGGAATATCGTCGCGGCGCGCGCCTCTCGAGATTCCGAGAGCGGAAGCAAGAGAGAGAGAACGCCGCTTTTTTGGCCGAATATTTTAGAGTCATGTGAAAAAGTCGCCCCCTGCTCGAGCGCCGCGACGAGGGCCTCGGGACATTGTCGCGCGCGAGTCAAGTGCTCTCGGGGAAAGCGTGATTTCGATGGTAATTAGGAGTCGTAGATTACGAGGATGATGTTTTTCGAGTCGCTGCCTCCGTCGAGCAGATGGCTTCGTTTCGCTCTTTTTTTTTTTTTTTTATGTTTCGCTGATGTGAAAGTATAAGTTTGAGAAATTGAATTTACGAAAATTCTGGGAGATCGAGTCAGTTTCCGTAAATGAGTAATGAAAGAAGTACTTTTCGATGCAGCATTTTTAAATGTACGATACTCGTCGGAATCGTCGAAAACCGCGATCCCGGCGACTTCGTCGAAATCACGAAAAGAATAATCCCCAATTATACACAGCCGCCATCGCTCCCAAGGCTGACAAAGCCCGAAGGGCCAACCCCTTTGTACAATACCAGTCGTCGCCCGGGCGGGTCAATATTTATCCGCGCGTCCCGATAAATTTCGACAATTCGGGCATTGAATGCGGAGCCGATCGGCCCCGCGCCGAAAAACGGGCCCCGCCGCCACCGCGCTCGTAAAAGAGAGCGGCGGCAAAGGCCGCGCGCGCGACCCGCCAGCTGTCGCGCGGAGATTGAATCCGTTATCGTTCGACCAGCGTACTCTCCTCTGTTCATTCATCGCGGAAATCGCCTATTTATCCTCCTTATCGGCGCGGCGTTCCCTCTCCCGCCGCCCTGCTCTCGAATTGGCCGCTGCCGCCGCGATGAGCCTTTGCGTAATGTCGCGATTTCAGAGGAACGTCGCTAATTAAGGCGCGCGCGCGGCTTTTAACGGGCTTTCGATAACGATTCCGAGTACGCGAGCCTGCCTGGACAATCGGCGGAATTTTATTCGCGGGGACGGACTTCGGGGAATGGCGGACTGTGTTGTCCGGAAGCTCGCTTTTGATTGTGTCACTTTGATGGGGAGTTATGAGTATTAGAGGCGGTTTATGGGTTTTAATCGGCGGTTTATATTGCTTCGTTTTTTGTTTCTGAAAGAAAAAAACTTGAATGGCGATACTTTTATCTTTCATTGATTCGAGGCGTTCGGGAGACTGAGAATAATGAAAGATTTTGGAGAATTCGATGTTTTTTTCGAAGCCTGCACGATCAATGGGTATTTTTATTTTATATTCCTATATTATACTCTTTTTAAGCGCAAAATACTTTCCTGGTAGAATCGTTAAGTAGTTTTTATTTATTATCATTATCAAATAATTAAATATTTAACTGTAATAATATTTTATCTTTTAAAATGATCTTGAAATAGTTTTTATTCAATTTAGATATTAATTTTAACTAAACATGGCTCAATTTAAAAAAACTCTTTAACCCGCGAAACTGGTTAATTTTTTACCAGGGTATATAGAAATTTTTAGAAAATTTTGTGAAAATCGATACTGTAAAAAAAAATTAACTTTGAACCAAAGTAAAAAGTTAGGCGAGTTTGATGTATTCTATATTACCAATGATGTCAATCATATAGTAAAAATATAGTTAAATAAAAAAATATACATATTAAAAAATGTTATATGTAAATATTTCAATAACAGCAACTGCAAAATATATAAAAAATATGTAAGTAAATAAATAATCTTACCACGACATCATAGGTTAAAAAAGTAATGAAATTAAAGTCAGACAGTCAAGTTTTCAATTCATAAATATTTTAGTAACCAAAATTACAACTTATATCCAAAATGACCTATTCCATAC
>UCOL01002348.1:0-26392 GCA_900474335.1 Ormyrus nitidulus
CGTTTTTACGATATATTAAGTTGATGAATATTTTAATTCTCGTATGTAAAATGAATTTCATAGAAAAACCAAAGTCTCCACTTAAAAAAAAAAAATTCATAAATAAAAACCTCGTCTCTTAATCATTTAAAAACAGAAAACTCGCCTCTTCGTTCGGTGCGCAAAAAGATAATTGAATTTGAAAAAAGTTTATAAGCCATCAAAGCGCGCGTTCGACTGGACACATTGTGCCACCAAGTAAGATCTTGAAGCTATCTTCTTTTTTTATTGTGACTGACGCGTCCATTGTCGGTATCGGTCTCTCTCGCGTACACGGTACGTCCGCAAAGGTGAACCTTCCAGGCAGGCAAGGAACTTTCCTCGCTCGGCTCAGTCTGCGCTCGACGTTCGCGCGTGTCGGTCCGACGAAATTCAGTTCGAAAAGCATCCGCTGGCAAGAAAAGGACGGACAGGCCGAGATTTTAGTGCCGACGATCGAGCCGATCGGAAATGAACCGACGCTCGCGTCGCTTCGATTGATTATTTTCCTTTTGTATCGCTTTTAGGCGGTGGGCTTAAAGCTTCTTTGAGTCTTGTTAATTTGTAAAAAATTTTGTGACTTTTTGTAATTAATTAAGCCCTGATTAGATTTCGTGCTGCGCCAGATTTGACAATGCAAAGGCAGTACAATTGAAAAGTGTACGTATTCCTAAAAAATTGTTACCGTTTTTAATTAATATTCATAATGGGTGAAGTTGTACGTTCCTAGACGTAGAAAAATTATCGAAGGTGGCTATTAATATCAAATAGAATGGCATACCTCTAATAGAATTCATGTTTATAAAAAAAACCGGCACTTAATTCGTGTAGTTTTTAATTCTTATTTACTTGTTTCGGTGAAGTGTAATCTTATCAATTTCACTTTATTCGGATTTTTATTTTCTTCTTTTTTAAGAACGGATTCTTAAAATAGAAAGAAACTTCAAAAACGGGTTGGAAGAGATTCAAAATACAAGAATTATAAAATTCCAGTCAATTAAAAATACAAAAGAGTAAGAGAATTCATACATTAAATAGAATATTCCCACCGATTCACGAAAATTCTTTTTTACTTTATGCTTTTCAATAATTTTAATATTGTAATTATTTTAAATTACGCACGCAAAATTTTAAAAATAAAACCACATAAATTGTACAAAAGTTCTGTCGTAAACTTATTCGCTTCTAGTAGTGTATGTTAGTCTATTCTGAATTTAGAAATTTTGGAACTGCGAAGAATATAAAGAGCGTGAGTCGAATGTTAAATACTAAATTTTTTCAAAGAAATTTTAGGTCCCATTCCATTTCTTAATTCTTTAATCATGATGTGATATTCAAACGTTAGAAGCTAAAATGCCTCAAAGTTGCGTCCTTCTTCTTAATTATTTAGTTATCATCATAAAAAATTCATTTAAGTGTGTGCTAATACTGAAAGGCAAGATTCTATAGTCAGTGATTTGCGAACATCTGCCGGACGCTGTGAACACCAAACATTGTAACTTGGTGGCTCTAATTAGACCAAATGATGCGTGTTGTATCTGCAATAATTGTTTGCACCATCAAGGATGGTCGTAGAAGGCTAGTTAGGCCACGTTTTCTTTGACATCGTTATTTTTTCCTTTTTTGACCATATTTAATCTTAAATATTTGCCATAGCTATATACTAAAAACTTGTAACCAATTAAAAAACTGGCGTTCCTTTTACTCAAACTTATTTCTTTATTGCGAATAAGAAACTTTCTATAATATTAAAAAACTTTGTAACTGTAAAAAACGTACACTTATAGAAAATAGATCGATATTTACTTAAGTATTCAGATAATAAAATTGACAAATATATAATCTCGATAAAATCGCGCTCAACAACATTTTTTGAACGAATTTCGAGCGGTGCGCGCGGCAATAGAAATTCTCAACTTGGAGATCCAAGAATTTAGCGCCTTGCCGCAAAAAGTATTTGGTTCGAAATAAGCGCGCCTTGTTTGCCCTCAGCCATGAATTCGAAAGAAAAATAAGGCGAAATAACCGCGTGTACTTTATAGATCGGCGGCGTTTAAAGCTAACAGGCTACCGCGAGTTACGCAAGAATCTGGTTAGCGACGAACCAGGTATTGTAGGTGTTCTAGAGGCACAAGTGCGTTATCTAGTCCGTCATTACCTTTGCTCTTGTGCACTTTATTAAAAAGAAATCCGTCGATTGTCAGCTGTTACTTTTGATTTTCCGTTTGTTTCGTTTTATGCCAAGTTTTGGCAGTGGCAGTTTGTCGTAAAACTAAAGCTTTAACGACTGATAAATCGAGTGTTTGTGCAATTTAATTAATCGCGTTTGAATCTGCGTGATTTAGTAGAGTTGTTTGAAATGGTTCGAAAGATTTTAATGAATTTTTATTTAGATCACAGAAGTGAGTCTTTTTACCGCGCTTGGGAAGTAAATAGTAACTGGTTATGAAGATTTTTTTGAATTTATGACTTGTAAAGGTGATGTAGTTTTTAACAAAATGAAGCAATAAAATATTACGTGAAACATCTTTACAGCCATGTGTAACAGAAAAAGGTGCTGAAAAGTCTTATAAGGGCATCTTGCTCTCAAATTTATATAAAATTTCATTGAATTAAAAACAGTTTTTGAATGACATTCTAATACATAACAAGATCTTGAGAAGGAATTAAAATATAAATTTTTGTTGGTTGTTGCCAGAGCGGAGAGTCAAGAAAATGATCTAATTGGTTCTGTCACATCGTCAATGACATCGGCCCCAAAGGTCAAGACAAGTGACAAGTCCACGTCCCCACTACCGGAAATAAGGATTCAGGGAGAAAAATCTGACAATTCAGAAACTGAGGAGCCAGAAATCATTGTTCCTATCGTTGAAGCTCTCAATAGGATAAACGATGTAAAGGAAGCAGATGAGGACGAAAATACTGCGACGTTTAAAAGGCCATCGCGCATTCCAAGGTATTAATAATAAAATTTGTTTTTTTCTAAATTGTCATGCAAATATTAAATTGCTTAAATATTGCAGGCAAAGATGTATTTACACTGTGAAGAATACTGATAACTTACCGCAGTTAGTATCAGAAAGTTCGAAATCTAAAGCTTTGAATTCTCTTAAGAGTACTGAAAAAGTTGTAAAAGCTGATGCATCGAAAAATGCTAAGGGCGATGGATTGCATCGTGACATTGTAGAAATTAAAGAGGAAAAGCTAACTTCTGTCACTACGACTTTAGACATGAAAACACTTAAATCTGAATCGAAAGACTACACAATGAGTCCAGACGAAATAGTTAAAAAAATTGACACAAAATATATTACCATTAGGCCTAAGCCCAGTGAAAAAACGTATACAGTGAGTCCAGTAGTATCCAGCTCGGGTTTTGTACAAGCCAGTTTTGATGATACAAAATTTGATAATTCGTTTTCAACTACGCCTATGAACAACTCCAAATCCATTCCACGTCGAAAACTATCCGTTTATCATCGATCTTTTGACGTTGAAAGCCTTCAAACACCCGACAGTTTGCAATCATTTAATAATGAAAAAAGACGCTCCATCAGTACACCTGACGGTCCAGAAACTGATTATTCTAGTTTAAGAACAAAATCTGTTCAACCCCTCGAATCGTGTTCGAGATCCGAATTCATGAATTCGTATCGGTGTGTAAATACCAGTATATCTTCTAGTAGTCCATCCCCGCCGCAAAAGAAGTTTTTAATCAAAGATGATGAGGATGAACTTTTGAAAAAGACGTCGAAAATTGTTAAGCCAGTCTTTCTTGCACCGACAAAGCTAAAATTACCAGATTCAACCGTAAATCAGACATTCGGAATATGTAACGATGCTCAAAACTCCAAGACAACTGCAGGTCAAGGGATCCTGCCAAAGAATCATTATGCTTTCGGCAGACTTTCCGGTGAAGGTACAGAGCAATCAAGGATTTTAAGTTCGTCTGATCACTTAACTAAAATAGACAAGAATAATTTGGTTAACACTGAAGCTTCTGGTGCATTGGAATCTTGCATAATTGGCAATAGTACAGCTTATTCAGAGTTCTCAAACGTTTCAGGTGTAAACGTATTAAGTAGTTCAGAAAACAGTTCGAATACTTCAGATAATATATTAGCACCAACTGCTGAGAAGAATGATAAAACGTATACAAAAAAAAGTGAGATATTATTTTGCTTTTTATTAATACAATTAACACCTTTACATTTCTAATTAAACTAATCTGATTACTTCTGGTCATTAGAAAAATTATCGTACAAAAACTTTTTTAAATTAATTTATTAAGAAAAATTGCAATTAATGATTCAATGAATGTTTTGCTCAGTCGAGGATAGCAACGTAACGAGGAAATTCGACTCTTCGACAGCAACAAGTGCATCAACAACATCAGCAGCAACAGCACTCGCAGACAGTGCTCTCGAGGAGATCAATTTGCACTATAGCAGCAGCAGCAGCTGCGGTGGCGGCGGCAGCGCCAGCGTTGGTGGCGTTGACGTCGTCGGCAACGAGTCAAGCGGGGACGCACCGGCAGTCGAGCGCGCGATGTCCAGCGGTGAGGACAGCTCGGCCGACAGCGAGTGCGACGCGCGGTCGCCGGATAAGACGACCGCCGTCCCTGTCACCGCTGAGGACGAGAAGAAGCCGCCCACTATCGAGGTGGACAGTGCTAAGCCCGCTCTCGTCAAGAGCAACGGTGTTTGCCCCAAGGAGAACGACCGTAAACGGCCCGACAATGTGGCTTTACCTGCGGACAAGGTCGAAGTAAGTTTCGTAAATATCCCGATCGCTGGTGGTACAGTGAGTAATATTATTTCATATTTTAAGCGAGTTTTAATCCCTTTCTAGAGCATTTTTTTAAAGTTAGAAGCTTTTAAATTTACTGCGCTAACGTCTTCTGTTAGAAAATTTTTTAGTTTTAGGTTTATTAATAGGATACAATAAATAAGAAGTGAATTAAAATAAGTGTTCTCGATTGTTTATTATAATATTTACATGAATGAGAATAATAGCAATATGATATAAAGTGATATTATACTTTTGCATGCATTTATACTAAACTGTTAAAGCGATTTAAAGCTTTAACAAAACTTTTTATTAAGCTATTTTTCCATGCTTAAAAATGTTTAAACTATTGAATAATTTAAAAATAATCTTATTGGGTATAATATTATTCAGAAGATTTGTAGTTGCATTAAGAAAACTGTTGAATTTAACACTTATACTACTAGAAATTGGAACGCATTCAAAAATACATAAAATTATTTTCATCCATTCAAATAATTAATTTTAATATAAAGTTTTGACAGTCAAATATCTTGCATATAAATTCTAACTAGTAGTACTATTTTGAATTCTAAATTGTGAATTACAAGTTTTCAATAAGAATTATTTTTACTTTCATAGATTCATTTATATTTGATAAAGTTGTAACTAAAATGTTACAATTACAAATCATTTTATCAATAAACCCATGTAATAAAATTATAATTGTTAGGAATGTTTTAATTAATTCTTGTTTAAATCTACTTCCATGCCAAAATTAAATTTCTTGTTTCATGAAACAAGTCATAATGAATTTGCTTCAAGCAAGATTTGAAAGTGAAACTATAAATATATGTAGTATTTGGCGGTGAAGAATAGTCGATAAAAATAGAATTGTGTGAATGACATTAAAACACATGTAAATTACTTAAGCCATGCGTGGATTTTCTTCGTAAAAAATGGTTCTTAATAAGGAGATTAAAATTGATTATAATATTTTGATTATGAATTTTTTGATTATAATTTTTTGAGCAGTGTAATAAAACAACTCTGTATGACCATGTGAGATTTTCAATGCGTAAAGTTTCAAGAGAACACCGTAACCCGAGAATACACGAATTTAATGGTTCATCAATACGCATTGAAAATTATATAAAATTTCAAGTCTATGAATCATTTAATAATCATTTAACAAAATGAAATTAGTCCTACAATCAGAAATATTCCGTTAGAAATTTGAAAATTTTCGAGTACAGTTTACATCACGCTAAAAACTGTGTATGCCTGGTTCAAGCAATTGCTCTACCTAAACTCTCGCAGTAAACAAAACCCGCCGGTTACACAATAATTTTTTCGTTTCAATCTCGTATCTGCGGTTTATCGTGCCGAGAGCAGCTTAACTGAAAAGCTGCAGTCAAAACAAAAGCGCGCTTATGCCTGCGCTTAGCGAAAGAGAGGCGGGCACAGTTGTTCGCGCAATCTAACAGAGCCGCAAAATCGAGTCGGCGCTCTTAAACGAGCCGCAATCGAAGTAAGTCCCGGGCTTCAATTAATCGGTAATTATGACAGAATCTCCCAGGCCGCGCAGATTGCCGAGTCCGCGATCGAGAGTTGCGCGCGGCTACGCCCCGCGATCGATCGATCGATCTTGGCGAGCAATTGTCACTGATCAGCCGTCATTAAGGCAGAAGCGTCGTCGATTAGCGGAGCTCCGCGCTTTCGCTCCCCGGAGCTTGTATTGCAATAGAGGAATGTGCGTGCGCGCACATTAGCGGTGCGGTAATCGGGCGCGACCTTCGCCAGTGGGTGCACTTCTTGCTCTTCTATTCTGTCTCTTCGAGGAGCCGCACGATGATTATCTCGCGTGACGCGCGGCTTTTGCTGCTTTAATTTTGCTCGATCGCTTATTAGACCCTCGTTTTGAAAAATTCCAGTCGGATTTCGGGATGGCGAAGCGCGAGTTGCGTTTGCTGGATTTTCGTAGGATTGAAGTGGCATTAGTCGGTCGTGTTATCGGTTTTACAATAAGAATTTTTATTCTTGTTAATTATACAGATTTGTTTTGAAAATTAAATTTTGGCATTCTAAGAATTTGTGGGCTGTTTAGTATTATTTGAATTAAAAAAGGTTTATAAATTATTTTGGTCATTTAAAAAAAAAATAATTTATTAAAAATATTCAACATTGCTATGCTGCACGAAATTTTTTAAATATTTCTCTTATCGAAAAAACAACGATTAGTTTCTCAAAAATACTTAAAATTTAAAAAATGAACCAGTTATTTATTTACTCGTAATTAAATTGATTAATCAACTCTAATTTGACATGTGCATTTTTTTAATTATTGACATAAATGGTTACACCTCTTTATGTTCATAAATTTACATATGCAGTGGACTAAAGAAAAGCTCGAGCAGCACTCGCAAGAATTTTGCCCACTTAAAATAATAATTACTATTGAAAATATTCATTCCAGATTATAGCAAAATCCATTTTTCTTCAAAATAGCAACGCTTGCACACGTCGAAATGCAAGCTACCAAGGAATGTAATGTCCAGAAATTTCTGAGAAATCTGCATTTAGATATTCTAACATATGAATGCTTTAGACACTTGATTATTAAGCAGGGTATTTTACGTGCCTTGAATCTTTGAATATTTACACTATTTAAAAATAGATAAAGTTCGATTGGCGAGACAAATGAATTATGCTTTAATTCAGAACGAAGCGGAAATGGTCAGACAGGGAATACGCAGACCTGTCAGCACGTGTAATTATGACTTATCATAATCATTTGTTTGAGTTTGAAGTAGCTGGCAAAGGCTCATAAAAGCTACATTCCGCGGTGGCGAAAGCTTTTGAAGTATTTGCTACTAATAGCAGCTCTATTATACTTAAATAATTTCGAATAGTTTTTCAATGAAATAATAAAACTGTTGCCTTTTCGAATAACAGTAAGATTCTACTTTACGAATTTGTAGACGCGATTAAGGTAGAAAAAATAGGTTTATGGTCTTCTAATTTTATTCTATTCGTAAAACTAATGGCACGTGAGAGATTTTAAAGGGAATTGACTCACACATTCTATATATATTTAAAGAAGTGGAAGACGTACAGAATTAAGAAAATTGTATGAAATTTCGCCCAATAAGTACGCATTTAAATAAGAAATAAATGAGATTTATGAAAATGTATGGAATTGTGAAAATTTTAAGCTCGGCTTGCACAGTGCACAAAGCGTAGACGTAATATAATAAGATAATTGGAAGACGTATAAGTAGGTCAGAGAGAATCGGATCTTGCAACTTAGACAGGCAAAGCAACGTGTGAGATAATTGAAAATGCACGGATAATTTAAATACCCTCTCAGTGTCACAAAGAAACTTTATTGATTTTACAGTCACCACAATTTTGAAATAAATTTAAACAGTATATGTCAAGCTTTTCTTAGATACTCCACGTCTTTGTACTCTACGTGATTTAATTCAATAAAGAACAGCTCGTTAATAAAACTTTAACTGACTTCAGTCGTTCGAAATATCCTGATAGAAAGGACAGATTCAATATTTTGGCTGAAGGAGATTAAGTAATAAGAGCGATTTTCATGTCGATTGCATAACTCGATAAACCTGGGTGTTTCCGATTACACTCTTAGATGTCTCACGCGATACCCGCGACATTCGGCAAAAAACACAAAATGAAATTACATCGTCATTTATATTAAAGGATTGCAGAAAAATTCTTAATCTTTTGAAGCAGGACATAATGTGCACGCAAGTTTTTTGTAACGCACAGATATGTATCAAATCGCGTCTGCAGCCGTCTCGTCTCGAGAATATTGCTTATCATACTCTTTGCTAATGAAAATTTTCTCGAAACTTTTTTCGTCTTGAACAGATAATATTTTAATTTATAGTTACAGTTACATTTCGCCTCCTTTTTTGTCGTTTCAATTATGAATATCATATCGCTGCGCTACGCTTATTCATCTTATAGAATTGCGTTATAACTTATAAGTACGTTTATTTTATTAAGTATTCAAAACCCTGTATTTTAATTCTCGTGCCTTTTTTTCTTTCTTTTGTCGTTCGAACGGACGCCTTTTAACTTAAAATTTAAAGTTATTAAATAAGTTTCATAAATAACAATTATGATAACCTTGACGGACACGCGTTTTCAAATTAAACACTTAACATTTTTAAAGCGTCCCAATCAAGGCCTTTTAACGCAGCTCATTAATTGCAAGAAATTTGTCAAAGGCCGACAATCTAAGAAAAGAGTCGAGATTGCAATGAATCAGCCGGAAGCACTTTTGACATTCATTAAAATTATTCGAAGCGGCAAAGAGTCGAATTTCTTATTTTTTCTTTTTTCCTTCGTCGCGTGCCGCAACGGTCATCGTCTTCGGCCGCGGGCTAAAAATCAAAACAAATGCAAAACCAACATCGATCCCGAGCCAAAAATCTCTTTTCTCTCGCAGCCTCGCGTTTCTCTCCGGAGCGCGTCGACGATCTGCTCCGGGAACGCGTGTCCGCCGACATTTTTCCACCCGGATTTTTGTGAATTAGTCTGTACCCCGCCGCTAGTAATTTCCCGCGCGAATGGAAGCATACATTGAGATATCATCGATGCGCTTTTTTGCGTCTCGCTCTGATTTATCGTCTGCTTCTTTCTTTTTTTGTTGCCGGCGAGATCTGGTCTCTCTCTCGCTCTCTCTCTCTCTCTCTCTCTCTCTCGTACCTGAAACGTTAAATCGGCGCTGTTTTTCTTTCTTTGCCGATTGGATCTCTTTAGAAAGTTTTTAATATATAGGCGCAGCCCAGTCTCCTTTTTTTTAAGAACGATTCCGTAACACATTGTGATGCATGCGATATTTGAACAGTACAGATTTATGCTAATTAATTTTTTTTTTTTTTTTTGAGAAAACAATAATTAATGTTCGGACAGTTATTGATTTAAATTAGTAAATCAACTTAAAGGTGTAATATTCACATTCTAATATTTCCTTGACACTTATTAAATCAGGTCACCGACCAATTTATAAGACACCTTTATCCTATAATATCAATAATTCCCTTTTAATACGATTAAAAGTTTCTCACCTTTCATTATTGCAAAGTGAGAATAAAAAATATTCATTCTTATAAATGCAATAGCCTAGAAATTAGAAACAATCGAGTTAATTAAGATGTCGGATAGTTTTCAATAGAAGCACTTGCGAGTAAGAGCACAAGCTCTTGAAGTAAAGTTTCCCATTTTCGATAAATTCGTTCATCAGAGGCCGTATCAAGCATTGACTTGCATATTAGCCAAGAAAGGAAATCAACCTTCTTAAATATTCCTTTGCACCGAGCGTGTTACTTGATTATGGAACAATTTGAACTTGAACGAAGTGCTCCGTTTAATCAACTTTTTCTAAACATATATGCTGAGGAAATGTCGCTCGGTGTATAGTTTCTTTTATTATTTTTTTTGTACAATGTTCGTCAAAAAACGTGTCTTACTAAGCACATAATTTCTGCGAAAATGTAATTAGACGTAATCCCATACTTTTTTCCGTCGATACCTGGACTTCTGACGAAAGAACTGGTAATTTCAAATTGTTGGAAAAAGTTAGTTAACATGAGTATCAAGTCGAGTAGAGTGCGATATTGTTTCAGATGTTAATTTTTGAAGCTTTTCTTGGAATAACTATTGCTTTTTTTTTACTATCTATTTAATGAAAATTAATTGTCAATAATGATATACAACAGTGGAAATTAAGACGGCAGTTTCAGTCGATAAAACCTGTTTGCAGAAATGTAATCTGTTTACAGTGAATTAAAATCTTATCTATTCATACAAATTTTATGTAAAGCAAATCTTTTTTTTTTAGCAAAATTAAGATATCATTAAGCAATTTATACGTAAAAATGTATTCAACAAGTTCAATGAAAAATTATAAAAAAAATTTTGTAATTATTTTTCGTAAGATATATTCTACAATCAACAGTTCTGAAGATATCAAATGCAATACGTTAATAAAGCCAACTGCTACAAAACACTGTGCCGGCCAAAATTGGCAAGATAAAAATATACTACATCGAAAATTTGACTGAAAAAAGCACAAGAATCTTTCTGGTTCCAGTAAACTACGACAACAACTGCCGCAGTCGGTAGCACCTTTCTCCCGGACAGCAATACAAAGCTTTTAAGCTATAAAAAAAAAAAAAAAAAAAAAAAAAATCTGCAAGAAGACAGCCCGGTCTTCCCGGAATTCAAAAAAACGTGTCTTCCCAAAGTCGAGTGCAACTACTTTATAATAGTTCGCTCGGCCGTGGCCATGTCGAGCGCGCAAATATCGCGGCGAAAGCCAACAAATCTACATCCGGCGCGAGATCCTGGGCCTGCCTGCGACGGCGCCGCCGCACGCCGAGAAATAATATTTGCCTTGAACTCGGACGCGCCGCCCGACCGAGATATTATTATTAGTGCGAAAGCTCCGCAGCCTCGGGGAAGTATGATACGCGTTATAATTGAAGGTGAAGCTGTCGAAATTTTCGAGCCGCCAGGCCCGGAGCTCGGCGCGTTTGCGCTCGCGAGCGTATTTCCAGGGAGGAGGCGCAGAAATTTTTGCGCCGATCGGGGAGGATTTTTAGCTGATCGAGCAGTCGTTTCGCGCGCGAGAATTGCGAGGGATCGAGATTTCTGTTTGCGCAGCTTTGTTTTCGAATGAAGCCTTTTTTTTTCCTGGGAATGAAAATTGTAAATAAAGGATTGAATTTTGAAATAATAATCGAATTTAGACGCTTTAAGCCGTGATATTTATTTTAAGTTTGATTGAAAATTTAGGACGTATTTTCCTAATTATGCTTTGTTATTGAAGAAGAGTCCTAAAACAAACATAAAATCGAGATAAATATAGTTTGTACAGACCTTCATCAATCATCTCTTGTAAATATTATAAGCTTTAAAGGATTCATTCTTCTATTTCAACGGTACTTATTTTATAATTTTCGCTTCTATCGAATGAATTTATTTACACATTTAAGGGTAGTAGTATACATAAGATTTATTAAAAAAAAGAAGGACTCGAAAAATAACTTAAAACACAAAACTAATCACTTACAGATTGCAAACAAATGGAATAAACAGCTCGTCGAAATTCATCCCTTCTCGCAAAATACGAAACGAATTGAAAGCGCTCGAACAATTATCTAATCCCCGCAAAGCGTGCCTTATTAGACGCGTAATAACAGGGCTCGCGATAAATCGCTCGCTGCCGCAAAGCGCTGCTTGTCAATTCCGCAATCCGCGCGCAGAACTCGTTTAAGAGTTCTCATTTTCCCGCCATAAATTTCATTTCATTTTCAAATGCTCCCGATCGAGCGGAGGCTCGACGTTTTTTTTGCCGACGCTTCGAAAAAGGAGCTAATTGACGAGCGACGCGCGCAATTGGACGAACACTGGCACTTGTAAAGGCAATTGATATCGGTTTCGCGGTGTATTTTTTTCTTCTCGCGCGAGACAACGCCTATAAGGAAGCATCTCCGAGAAGAGGTGCGAATTCATTAGGCGCCAAACCAGCTGGAAAATCTGATTTTCTTGACGGGAGGCTTTTTGTTCTCGGTCGATTGGCCGCGAGGAAAAAGAAGGCGTTAAGTGGAACTTTCGACTTGCCATTAATAGTAGATTTGGTGCTATTTTAAGTGTAATTGTCGATTAACACTGTTCGAATAAAATGCGATTTGTCCTAATGAACTAGAATAATGTCGAAGTCGAAGTAATCATTAGTATTATGAAAAGGAAAACTTTTCATTTTTAAACAATATTAGTTTTTTAATGGATTATATTGTTTGATTTCAGCAATCTCCAGTTATCATCAAAGAAGAAAAAGAAAACAGCTGCCAGAAAATCAACTCGAATTCTTCACCTCAGGAAGTTGCCAAAGAAGATGAAAAACCAAAAGCCTTTCCAAGCTGGACGGATGAGAAGCTTCAAGAATCGGGTATAGCGAACTTTCCGGACATTGACTCTGAAATAAGGTAAATTGTTTATCTATTCATTCACAAAAGTTCAAAAATATACTGTTAATATTTCAAACGAAAAAAAAATTTAGTCATTTCGTATTTCATAAAAATTAATTAATATTATCAATTTTATGAAAACTTCATTCAGTTGTCGTTCAAGCAGGCAGTTTACACCAAATATTTATATCTCGAAAGGCATTTGAAAAGAAATTCGAAAAATTTTAAGGAAAAGAGAGAGATATTCTATACTAAACAAACATTTTTTCTTGGCACATTGAGAGCTTCATTCCGTTCCGAGCTCGTTTCCCCTCGAGAGGCGCCGCTATTTCTAAAAGACATCAACTGCCAAGGTGGTCCGCGATGCGTGACAATAATTTTTCGAGCCCTTTTTCACGTTGCTTTTCGCGCTGCGTTTCGCGGCTACCGAATTATTTTTGGATCTTTCATCTTTTTACGATCGTGTTTATTGCTTACTTCGCAACGATCGGTTCCTTGAGTTATGTCTCTCAAATATTTTATTTAGTTTATTTCTTCCAGATGATTATTTCTTTACTTATTTTTAATCATAATGGGAATTCGATCTGAAATTAAAGGGTTCCACAAAGCGATATTCTAGATTGCACTTTTTTACTCAGTTTTTTGTTTTACGAAAAATATTATTTGCTTGTTGGCAAATTTTCCACAATTTATTTTCGAGTTTATTAATGTTGGTGAAATATTTATTTCAATCATTGCCCAGTGAGTTGCGTAGTGAGAAATCAACACCTAGATGTTTCAAATAATACCACGACTCTCTTATTTAGAAATATAAGAAATAGCCATGAGATACTTGATTTAAGAAAAATAAACAAAAAATCAACGTCATACTTAAATAATTTAGCGGCTTAAAGATGTATGCATACTTTATATTTAGCATAAATATTTTAGAACGTATATCGTAAACTATTTCGTAACTACCGAATTAGCAATATCTAAATGATATACTTTGTTTTAATTTCCAGCGAGAGTTTAACTGAAGAGGAGTTAAAGGTAAATTTAAATTTGTTACGTTAGGGTATAAATATGCATTATTTTAATGACATTTTATTTGTTTAATTGTGCATTCTCGTTGTGCAAAAGGTACAAAATTTTATACATTTTTACTTATGCTTAATTAGAAAAACGTATTTGTTGAATTCATCAAATTTAATAAAAATTAATTGTCATTTCATCTCTTTAAAAATTAGTATGAATTTTAGAAAAAGCTTCATTTCTGTCTAATCAGTTTATAAAAGAAGTTTTAACTGATTATTTTTTGTAGCTCAAACATGCGTAAAATCGTTATTTAATATTTTATGTAATTAATTGCAGAAAAAATATACAGCTTTCTCTGTTGGATTGAGCACAGACAGAATGACTCTGTCAAAGAGAATGATTCTATCTCGTCGTTACCGCGATCAAGCAGAGAAAAACTTCACAAACGAGGTTCTTAAAATGCAGCAGGATATAAAGGCAAGTTACATTTTTTTTTTAATTTTTAAATAAGCCTAAATTTTTCCCTAATTCTTATATTAGTCGCAATGTTTTGAAAAATTTAAGTATACAATTTAGACTTGAAAAAGCTGATGCGGAAACTATCATATATATATCGTTAATTTTAACAATAATATTTTTCAAAGTACATAATGAAGGATTCACGGTATTGAACTCATAATTAAAACTGAAATGTACTATGATTATGTATTCATAATACATTATCTTAAGGAAATAATTTAATTTAAATTAAAAAAATATTAACTTATTAAATCAATTGGATAACTCCTCCGAAAATTCGATTTTAAATTCATATAATACTCCTTTAATATTTCTTTTCGAAACAAAGGTTAAGCAACTTGACAAATTGGTCCTGACTAGCACATATATAGAATGAATTTAACTTAAATGAAACGATCAAGAAACAATATTAAAATTACGAAGCAAATCTATAACTGAAAAGCAGTAAAAAGTTCTCGAAGCATTGAAAAATTGAATCCAGCTCAAAAAGACTTTTACTCCGTTTTCCTTCTCGGCCGCAAGGCTAAATCCCATATCAGTCCCCGAGTAATTGCACTGACCCTTTACGGGAATCCCGTAACAAAAAAAAAACAGCCTGCACGAACGCAATAATATTAAAAACAATGCAAACGCCTGGCGGAAACGATAAACAAACAGGAGCTGGCGCCGCTGTGCGTCGACAGCGAGTCGGTGGAGAGGGTGGAGCGGGTGAAGCAGCAGCTGGAAATGGTGGCGCGTTGCGCGCATCGAATATCCTGCAGCGCCGAGACGCTCGGCGCCGTGCACCAGGAGCGCCGCGTCTCCAGGGCGGTCCTGCTCGCCGACAGGTACCTGCAGTCGCTCAGGGTTAAATGCGAGAAACTCGCCAACGAGCTCTCCGAGACGAAGTACGACCGATTGGCTTACGCGAACCTGCTCTTTTCGGCGCTCGATTCTCCTCCTCGATCCGCCTCCTCGACCTTCTTTTTTAATCAACCCTTTCGATAAGATAATCGTGCAGCTATTTAACGTTACATTTTGTCATTACGAGATCCCTCCTGACCAATCCCTTTTCCAAAAATAATCTAGCCCGAACAAGACGTTGTAATTATCTAAGCTCAAAACTATTGAAGCATTGAAATAAGTCTAAATTTCAGGCGTATCCTGGCTGAAAATAATATCGTACTCGAGGAGAATCTTTGTGAACTGGGCGAAGACGTTTCGCGCGTGCGCTATCGCGCCGAATCCAACAATAACCGTACGATGGTTCGAAAATGCAAACAGAAACTTGTTCGCAGCTTGAGCAGCTTTTTCTCATCAAACTATTACCTTATTTACCCATTTATTATTTAGCTGTACGTCTTAGCATTCATTTTTTGAGTAGAGCTACATTGTGCACGTAATTCGCATTTGGCTGCATATATTTTTCATTTTAAATTATTGACTGTACTTATATAGAATTTGAGTACATTTTGTTTTCTTAATAGCAGTCTTATGTGTAAATACGCTATGCAGCTATATATTTTTTTCAATTTACAAACGCCTATTAATAATTTTCTTAAAAAATGCAATTATGTCGCAATATATATAATGAACATTAGTTTAAAATTACGACAACGGTCGATAATTTCTTTTCAAGATTTTTAGAGAAAAAACTTTAGTGGGAATTATTAAGCATAAGTGAAAATATGTATTTACTTCTTAAGAGGTACACAATCATTGTAAGATATATTTGAATACTTAAATATCCTTTCATTATCCAAATTCATTAAGATCCATGTACGTCATTTAATTATATTATCCAGTCTAAAGAACACATTTCTTTGCATCACTTTAATTTTTATCTGGACATCGGAAAGATGCGCCATCATTTAATCTCCTTACATTTCCAGATTAAGAAGTAACTAACTGTCAAAGGAAGAAAAACTGAAATCCTTACGTAACCAATTGCATGTTAAGGTCTCATACGCAAAATGCAGCTCAGTTCACGCTTCGCACTCGCTTCTATATTTTGTCTCGAACACGATTTATCTTTTTTTCAACAACTTATTCGCACTGGAGTATTAACGATACAATTGTTACGTTTGACTTTATTTTTTTAGACGGCTAGAAGGAGAGCTAGCATTGCAACGATTTCGCGACCGTTGATGGGCAGCAATCAGGATATATCAAAGGCAACGAGATTATCACACTCTGTTTTTTTGCACTGCTTTTCTTGCGCTTTTCTAGGATACCTGCATCATCCTGCTTGTGTTCTGGTGCATCCTGCTAAAATAAGCGACCGATTAATGTTTGCTTTTAGCAGGCTACTCATTTTTAACTCCATGTACATATTTTGCTACCGCAGGACTTTTGTTCTTTTGCATGCATTTGAGTCTGAAGATTCTGTAACTGAGAGTTGGCGCTAATTAACGCAGATTTAGAGATCGTGATGACTGACATAAAGAGGTGCACGAGCTTAGTTGAAACCTGTAAAGTTTATCGGTGGAATTCGTTAGATTAGCAAACTGCTTTATTAGAGCTTTGATCCAGATAATTTTGAATGGCTTTTCATAAACATGTTTTTACTTTAGGAGCTACCAAGACAGAGAAATTCCGTATCTGGGAGAGTTCCAGGATTGCGAAGGCCTTCCTTATGTTACGAAGCTCCAAAATGGGAGATGGAGAAACTGGATCGAACAGAGTAAGTCGTGTAAATCAATTGTGTACGTTTTAATCATAAATTGTATTGTTAATTATTTTTCTTTATATTTCAGTAGCTCCAGTAGCATAGCAGAATTACGCGACATTTTCGAGCAAGCAGAGTCAAGGCGACATTCCCGGGAAGAAAATAATAATAATTTAATAAGAACTTCTGTCATTAATCTTTCAACAATCACAAGTGAACGCCCAGAAGTGGAAGAAGTATGGTCGAATACGCGAGATGACATGATTCCTCACTTAGCGAATGATAACGAAATTCATTCTCTTGAAATAAGACAACAGTGAGTACATAAATATAACGAAAAAGTTATTGTTTTCCAAAATCTGTATTTGATGTTTCTCTTCTTAATCTTGAAGATTTTACAGTATTCCTGTATTTTGTTTTACAGGCATTGGCACCCTTTGGTCTTTTGGTTATCAAATAGATATGCCGCCTGGAAATCGATGATATGGGGTATCTTCATAGCTTTTCTATTAGGATTCTTCATTAATCGGGTAGTGTCGTCGAGTAAACGCAACGGGCCACCAGTGACATGGTGGTCTATTGAAGAGATACTTAATTATTACATCCAGGTCGAAAACGAAAGGCATCCAATTCCGAGGCCCATTTGAAACTTAGAAACTTTTATTGTATACAATTTCGATTTTAATTTTACACCGATGACTATTCGTTAAAAGTATTTTTGAAGTGCGTCGACTTTTTTTTATAGATATCAACTTTTTATTTTAAAGTAGTCATTGTATTTTCTTGGTACCTGTATTTATGAGTTTTTGTGTTGTAAATTATGTATAATTAAAGTAGTTCCGGAAGATAAGTATAAGATCTCAAGAATTGTAAAGTTAATAAATGTACAAGTTAAAGACGTGTGAAAGGTGTACGTATAGCTTAACTTAAAAAACACGTATTTTTAGAAAGAGAAACGTTCTTATAAACTGTCTTCCATGTACCTATAAGATCTAAGATCACCGTCAAATGTTCTGTGTGCTCAAAAATAATTCAAAGCCATTTGACCTACTTGAATCAATTTATGTATAACTATACAAACTTAAGAAAATCATTTATTTCTAACTTTACTTTTCGTTCACGTGTAAAAATCAAGTGTTACTTTTAAATGCAACGGATAGATTTTAAACTATCTTACTATGAAGCCTTGTGAATCTTTATGAAATAAATAATCATGTCCATGTGCGACTTATTCCCTTACCCAATCTGTTTTTACATAAATTATATAACTGAAACTTATAAACCCGTTTATTCATTTTTATTACTATATTTTTTAACTATAGACTTCATGCCTAATTAATTTAAAGTAAAATAAATAAATAAACACGCATTAAAGACGTCAAGAATTAAAATTTTTTAATTTTCAATATTTTTATTTATTTATTTATTGAAATATATCCGGGCTAAAGCCCTTTTACAAATTTAGTTGTACAAAATAAAGATTAATCATATATATAAAATATGCGAGTGATTGTGTACATAAATTTGGAGGTACGCAACAGCTCAGCGGACAGCGTGTGTGGAACCCGGCGCAAATATTAAACATCTAATAAGGTTTTTAAATTTGCTTATGGTTGATGCAATATTGATCTTTTCTTTTTTAATTTATTTTAGTTTTGATCAATTTTCATATTACAGACAGCGTGAAATTGAAATAAATAAATAAAAATGATGGTCTCTGTTCTCTTAATAATTTTAAATGAATTAAAGATCCTTTGACTATATTCAGATATTCCTTTTCAGGGGAAAAAAATAAAAATAATTTTGGCTATGCCAATACTTGTTTTTGGTTTGGTAAAGTATTTAGAATCAAAAAAATGTTATGCTAAAAAGCATAATGAAAATTTTTTTTGGTTGAACGAGATGAATTGCGTCACTATCAAAGCTAATCAAGAATGGAAGTGGTAAGTTCTCTCGTTTAAAAAATTCTCTTTGAACTAACTTTTATAGATTTTCAAAACTCAATTAGAAAGTTGTAACATTCCAAGTTTTATTATAAAGAATTATTATAATAATACCATATTATTCATCGGGATTGTCTTTTACAATGTCTTGTTTCCATACAAATTCTTCCAGGTAATTAGATTCTGGTACACATGAATTTTTACATGTATAAACTGCTAAAATTCCCCAATCAATACTGCTGAAAACGTTTTCTATTTTTAAATAAAGTAATAGTTGTGGCATTACTTGAAATTCAAATTGCCTTTCACTTCCACATTTTTCACAATTTGGAATATTTTCAGGCAGATTGCTGGATGAAATATATAAAGGTTTGCCACCTCTGTTATATCTGTAAAAATTATAATAAATATTAATTATAGAAAACCATTATACAATACAACGTTTTGTTACCTTAAAATTTGTTCCGGTTCATTTTTTACTATTTCTTGAAATTTAAAAAAAGTTTTGTCTTTTAACTCATTAGCCATTGCTGATAAGTCTTTATCTACATCTATCTCAGACTGAAGAGTACCAGCTTTCTGTAATTTTACCAGTTCCTCAAACTTTTTAAGTTCTTCTTCTTCGGTAGTAGCTTGTTCCTTTTCCTCATAATTCTCTTTTTCAATTACCATTTCGTATTCTGGAAATAAGAAATCAGAGGTAGAAGGCTGATCTTGACTTCCACATGTTTTTTGGTGCTTATTTTTCCAGTCCAAACACTGATGTGAACGGCAGCAATAATTTACTTTTTTACACTTTATACAATGACTGGATGAAAAAATGCCACAAACATGGCAGGTTTTTACCCATTTATTTACATCTATAATAAAGATATAATAATATAATAAAAAATATAATTGATATAATAAAGAGTAATTAAATAAACAGAAAAAATACCAACTTATGTCAGATCTCCAATCTTTTTCTTCAATAGGGGGCTCGGAGGGATAGAAATCATTACACTTTTCTAATTGTGATCTAAAAACCTTCACGTTTCCATTGCAATTATCTTTGCAGCAATAAGCATTCTTGCAGATAAACACGTAAATAGTTCTGTGAAATGCTTTAGCATCTTCTTCGTAAGGAGCATATACTTGGCACAGAAAAACACAAGGAGTTTTACAATAATTGCAAGCAAGTTGTTTTGCATCAGGCACGTGTTTTAAGTCTAACCAAGCTGGTTTACCACCTATTTTACTTGGGAAAAAGCGACTTTCTAAAAGCCAGGAGTCGCAATTTTCCGCAAAACCAAGGTCTATTGAGTTGCTCATTTTTACGTTTAATTAAAACATAAATTTCTATCAGCATTCACCCTGTCTTCTTTTCAAGTACCTTACAGTTTGTAGCAGTTCAGACCGAAATGACATGCATGCGTCGTAAGAGAGAAATAGCAATACAACCAGTAATGAATACAACTTCGGTTTTCTCTCTCTTTCTACTGACTGGACGCTTCCACTTATATATAATACGCTGCCAGCTGTCTTGTCTCGCCTGCTCTAGCTTCATAATCGAACGTGCCCTCACGTCGCGCCACTACTGCCACTAGTAGTGGCTACATTCGACTGTTTAATCAACAGTGTTGATAATGATGTCTGATCGCCTGATGGCCGTATAGACTCCATCTGGTGCGAAAAATAAGAAAGAAGAAGAACGTGCCACTTCCTTACTTCCTTTGCCACGTGATCTAAATCTTTGAAAGTAGGTAAATAAGCAGCTCTGGTATTATTCTCATTTTAATTATATAAAAAATATAAAAACATTGGTTTTCTTTGGTATTTAGTTTGAAAAAAGCAGCAGCATTAGTTTTCATTAATTTTTTTAAGTAAGAAATATTATTCTATTTATACGGACACGCCACGTGTTTCGTAAGTGTTATAGGTTAGACCGCGTTATGCCACTTGCAAAGTAACAAACACAAAACAAGTGTAATGAAAGTTTCAGTTAGAATAATTTGAAAGGAATTAATAAACTCAATAACACTGTTTACTCAGAAATATTTCAATAATAATTCGAAAATACTGATTTTTACAGAATGGCAGACGCAGCTGCTCCAGCAGCAGGAGCAGCTCGAGGAGGATTCCGTGGGGGCTTTGGTTCTAGGGGTGGTGACCGTGGTGGTCGCGGTGGAAGAGGACGTGGACGTGGTCGTGGACGCGGCCGTGGTCGCGGCAAGGAGGATGCAAAGGAATGGCTGCCTGTAACTAAACTTGGACGTTTAGTTAAAGATGGTAAAGTCACCAGCTTAGAGGAAATATACCTCTTTTCTTTGCCAATCAAGGAATTCGAAATAATCGACTTCTTTATTGGATCCTCGCTCAAGGATGAGGTCCTAAAAATTATGCCTGTTCAGAAACAGACTCGTGCTGGACAGCGAACACGATTCAAGGTAAATTTTTGCCTAAATTAGTAAACTACTTGAATTCATGATTTTCTTTTTTTATTCAGGCTTTTGTTGCCATTGGTGACAGCAATGGACATATTGGTTTGGGAGTTAAGTGCTCCAAAGAAGTAGCCACAGCTATTCGGGGAGCTATTATACTGGCAAAATTATCTGTCGTTCCAGTACGAAGAGGCTACTGGGGTAACAAGATTGGTAAGCCCCACACAGTACCTTGCAAAGTTACTGGCAAGTGTGGCTCAGTTCAGGTGCGACTTATCCCTGCACCTAGAGGTACTGGAATTGTGTCTGCTCCAGTTCCTAAGAAACTTCTGCAGATGGCTGGTATTGAGGACTGCTATACCTCTGCCAGGGGATCCACATCTAGTTTGGGCAACTTTGCAAAAGCTACTTTCAGTGCTATTGCAAAAACATACGCATATTTGACTCCAGATCTCTGGAAAGATATGCCCTTAACAAGGACTCCTTATCAGGAGTATGCAGAGCATTTGTCAAAGAACCATAGACGCATAGCTACCTCCAGGCCTGCTGAAGATGTTTAAAACAAGGAAATCTGTTGAGAAATAAAGATCCTTTTTAAAAATTTTAAAGCTTGTCTATTGAATTTCATGTACTACCTATTATAAATGATTATCTACTGCTGATTTCATGGTAAATTACTCGTTTTACTCTGACAACAGATATAATAATGACGGTTTACATACTTGTTGCATATACTAAAAGTGTGGATTTTTCATACTTTCTTCCTTGTTCTTAATGAAATCATTATAACATATTAAAATTCTTTTTAAATAGATTTCATTCTTTTTGCTTGAAAATGGCATTTATAAAATTACTTTAAATTCCTTTAATTTAAAATCTTTAACGTTGAGTATTTTCATTTTATTTTTTGTTGAAAAGTTGAATACTTATTTCATTATTATAATATGCAAAAACAAATTTTTTATTTTTCTTAAGTTTAGGTATTTCTACTACCAGCTCTCATTAACGCTAATTGACGATAAAAATGGTATAAAGCATTGTAAATCAGCATTTAAATAGCTTTGTTAAAATAAGATGAAAACCTGTTTGCAATAGTGCATAATGGAAAATCATTAATACATTTTTAAAAAGTAAAATAATTTTGTTAAAGAAATTAATCTTTGTAATATAAATCTTTTCAGTTCTTATATTCACAAAATAAAAATGTTAGATATGATAAATTGAAAAGTAACTTAATCTTTTAAAAAAACAAGAAATCTTGTCTTGAATACAGATGATCTTTGATTTTCAAAGCCGTTACTTCTAAAGTAAAACGAAATATTTTTTTCTTCGAATGTTCTTTTAATGATTTATTAAAATGTCTTTTTTTACTAAAATTTGCTCTAAAATAATTTGAATGTTCAAGTTGAAATAGTACTCTACATAACCGAATATCAGCAAGAGATCAATATATTTTTCTTCTCTAGCAACTGTCGCTTTTAACACAGTCATTCCTACGTTATCGACATTAAATTTTCATTAAAATGCACTTAAACAGTATTACTGTATAAATGCTTTATAAACTATAAAACAATAATACAGGTGTACATATAATTTATATAAATAATATGTATCATTGTAGTTAATTTTTTAAAATGAATTTAATCTTTTCCTTTCAAAATCATTTAGAATAATAGTAAGAATGTATTTATTTAGAACGCTCAAACTCGATTTCACGCAAATGTAATTTTTTCACCTCTTCCAACCCCTATTTTCAACCCCTAATGGGGTGCATGTACCCCACCAACAAGTTACAAAATGTAAAATTCATTTGGGAAAAGATGAAATTCTGTATATTTTCTTTTTGTTTCACAAGTTTTATATTTGTTTGTCCGCTGTTCTTTCATTTTGATTATTTTACTCGTTTTCTAACCCATTTTCGAGAATATAGAGGGGTTGAAGCTCAAAACTAATGTGAAATTTTGGAAGAACAGTCAATTTTAACTGGCTTCAACTTCTTATCTCTTGAACAAAACGATTTTCTTTTTTTTTGGCAAATGTCCGTTTTGAATCGATTGGACGTTAATGGGTTAAGAACAGTTTCAGGTACCTTATTCAGAATCACACTATAAAGTTTTGAATACGATTTAAAACTAGATTTCCATCACGTATTTTAATTTTTTTCAGAGTTGAAAAACGTTATTTGCATATTATCACACAGCATAATGTTTTTCTTCACATGAAAACAAGGAAAACCATCCGAGCGATGAAAAATTTTTATTCGAATTCTTATTTGATATATAGTTAAAAGCAAATTATTTTCCACTCTTACTAATAGTATACCATTTAAATTTTCAATACAAAACTTACTCTTCTCATTTTGTTGACTTTTAAAGGAGCGATAAATAATACACCAATTTTTCACATCATGAATTTTTTTATTTGCTTAATTTTTTACACAAATGCTCAATAGCGTGTTTTCTAGGAATCAAAATCAGATTCTTTCTTCTCTTAAAAGGAATTTCCAAGTCACCGATTAAAAAATAAAGAGAAACACATCATCTACGTACATTAAATTACAAAAAAACGCAATTGAACTATAAACGATACACATTTACATAAATAATAAAACTCGCACATAACTTGTACATCGAAAACTAGCGGAAAGAGAATAAGGTAGTCTCCAGCTATATACAATTTCTCTAGTTTCCTTAATCGAAGATTAAAATTAAAAGTAAAAAGAGAAGAGTGAAAAGAGCGAGAGAATGTACAAGAATTCCTATCGACACTGATAAGATAGACGCACGGTATTTGCATTGTTTTGGCGTGTAACTACAAGACTTTCATCGATAAACGAGCGACACATGCTTTTTCGTTAAAACTTTTCGTTAAAAATATATATACGCGGCGCTTGTCAAATTTGTCATCTAGAATCAGCAATTAAATGCGTAATTAAAACCTGCTAATTCGGTCATTAAAAAAAAAAAACAAATACGTTTACATTACAGTCTACTATATACTGACGTTCGATCGATTTAAATGTACTAAAAAAATACTTCGGTTACGGTACAATTAAAGTGGCGTACAAAAGGAGACAGTAATAATTCCTGAACACAAATTCAATACGTAAAACATCGACGTCGATACGTTTTCCAGAGCGGTGTACGATCGATCAATCGTACCATCAATGGCTTGGAATAATTACGCAAATAATTGGCAACCGCGAGTTGTCCTATAAAGAGACGTCCGGAAAAAAACCAAACTCGGACGAGGAAGAAAAAAAAGTATAGTATAAGAGACGCGCAGCCTCGCGATATAATTATGTACACAAACGGCCGGCGCGTCTTGGGGGGAGGGGAGAGAATTCACCTAAAGCGTTCGTTTAAACTAACATTAATTGGCGACAATGTATTATCCTTTCGTCGTAATAAAAATAAAATCTCGAGTCGTGGTCGTCGACGACGCCGAGTTTTGGCGGATGCCGATCCTCTGCTTGCTGAGTCGACGCCCGGATTTTTTTCTGCATTGTTTTAATCTCGGCCTGTATACGTATAGATGCTATATATATATATATGCCGCGAGCCTGCTCATCGGCCAAAATACTGGAAGGTGCTCTGAAAAATTAAATCGATAGTGTTAGGACGAGGAAAATTCATTTTTTCAAATCGCGTTATTGCCGCGTATCGTTCGGTTATTAGAGTCAAAGATAAACGTGAATTAGTCATGTTTTTTAGTCAGTTGAATTATTTAATAAAGTATAGGCTTTTCGCGAATATTACAAAATTAAACAACTTTAGCTAAATAATAAAATGATTTTATGTTTTAATTGCCGCCATTAAAATATTTGCTTAACTACGAATTTACTTGTAAAGTCTGCGTTAAACCGCAGAAATAATATTAATAATGCAAGTTATTTTTTAATGAATCCATGAATAAAGATTGTCATGAAAAGCGGCAAAACATTGCGGAAAGAAAACCGATTGCAAGGCTTTTTATAATGCTAATAAAATGATTCACAAGTTCACGCGGTATCGCCTTATCTCGAGGTCTTTTAATTCTGCAGGGTTATGTTTTCATTTAATTTTTTCATCGCTTTAACCGCGAAGAAGGTAAAAATTGTTTTAAATTAACTTAATTACTTTAAAATCTTATACAATTTAATTAAAAAAAAAAAAAAAACTGCAGACAACAAATGCAGACAAAGTAAAAGATCAGCCGGCACTCGAGCAAGCCATATACACCATCGTCCATTTACCATTAATGCGTATCGAGTAAAAGCTGATGACTAGTAAATATCCCTGGAGTGGAGAGCCTCTCCGCCGCTTGGTCGCCCCGACGATCTCCGCTCCGGCGAGTAACAGTGGGTAGTGGGTAATAGTGTTGCTGCTGTCGGCTGACTGGGAGGTAAGTGCGGGTGGGTCGTTCTTCGCGTCCGGGTGCGAGTCGGTCGCGGCCGGCGCCTTCGTTAGCCCCGGGCTCGGCTCCTGTGGACCGCCGTCGAGGTGGAGTTGCCGGGCCCGACGAACGCCTGGAGCGAGGGCGTCGTGTCCCAGACGGTGCGGCAGCGGGTGGACTTGCGCCAGTGGGGCAGCTGAATGCCCAGGCGCTGGCAGTCGTGGGCGTAGGCCATGAACGACTCGCAGTAGCAGTTGTCGCTCGGGCACTCGCACATGTCCTGCAGGCAGGCCTTGTAGTACATCGTCGGGTTCACCTTGCGGTGGCAGGACTCGAAGATAGACGAGCGCAGACGGTTGCACAGCCTGGAAGGGTAAGAGGGGGTTTTTTTTAATAATCTTGAGCTTGATTGAAGGAGCTTTTGTCGTTATTTTGCGACTGTCGTTGACTGGATTTTTTAAAATAAAAACTCATTTTATACTCATTTAAAGTTTGAAAAGATAGTTCGTCGGATAGCCTTATAGAAAATAGGAGGTTTTTAATGAAGGCTTCGCCCAAAAACTAAGGATAAAACGAGTTCTCCAGCTTGAAACAGTACCAAATCAAAGTGATGGATGAAATCTGTCATCACAATAAGACTGTTTTGATTGGTTACTGTTGACTGATTTGATTGGTCTGTAC